>SZYD01001375.1:0-133068 GCA_009363875.1 Mikania micrantha
CTTGTAAGGGAAGACATAGACATAGCTTAGTTGTGTCTTAGGGCTGTAGATCTTCACTACAATTAGAGGAGTTATTTTTTAGTTTTGATGTATAGTATGTTTATGTTATATGAGATGACCAAAAATAACATACGTTGCCATCTATACCGCCACCATTGCTTTTATATTGGTAATTGTTTATCTTTAAATAAAATATTTGTTTTTCAGGTTATGTTTATTAGCTTGTTTGATGTTTCTTTGACTGTATGCACTTGTTCTTCGAGCCGAGGTTCCCTTTATAAGTAGTCTTTCTTTCTCTAGGGTTAAAGGTAAGATATGCCAACATCCCACCCTCCTCAGATCCTACAAATAGCTTAGTTGTAAATGAGATTTTACTGGGATGGTTGTTGTAAATACAGGCAGAGTAAAACGTCATATAAAGAACGATCACAGTGTTAAAGCACTTGAACATAGGAGATTAGTCATAACTCATAAGATTGTTAACTAATAACCATGTATCTAGGTGGAAATAATTGTAAAAAATATATATATTATGTAATAAGAAATATATTATGTAATAAGAAATCTAGGCAAAAGGGATCCACAAGCCTGTGAAAGCTGAACATACCACAATAAAGATCCTATGCTATTTTCTTCTCTTTTACAATAACTAAGTTTTCCTAATGATGCATCAAATATCATCAAATACCCAGTAAGTGGCTTTTTTTTTTCACAAATTTGCTGAAAAATTCACAGAAAGTTAACATCGGACCTCCTGGTGTCAGCACTGGTAAATCAATTTAGGTCAACACTTTTCATATGGTCATACAAACCTGAAACTATTCCTTAAAGTGATGCACTGAATCATCATGATCCTTCACAAAATGCATAACAAATTAAAATAGTGAGTATGCCCAGAAAAAGAGTTAGACCAAAGCACTGCAATAATGAATGTTGCATCAAAACCAAAGCAAGATGTTAATAACCATCATAGTTTTTTTCCTGTTAAGCATGTTAATGATGGCTAATAGTTACCCTTTGTTCTTTCTTTTTTTTATGACACACACCTACACTGCTACTAACTGGTTACGATTCAACTGTCCATATCCCCAATTTCCAGCTCGCTAACCAGTACAAATATGGTTCATGCAAGTATGTATCCAAACATTATATCACCACAAATCATTAACATCAACAATTAAATTTGTTTATACCTTACGAGAGGAGAGTCTATACGTTTATCCTGCTTTTGCGCTTTCAATTTAGCACGATATAGTGCCTTCTTCGCTTGGGCATCCATTAATCTACAACAAAAACTCAAGATCATTCAAACATATAATCTCACAAGTCCGGTTTTGTTAAATTTTGGAAAACATAGATTTAATATTTAAGTTAGAAATTAGGGTTAGGGTAAGTAATCTTCCGTTCATACGTTGCAATCGGAGATGAATTGATGAAGTTTTGATAGAGTGATCCAGATAAAGCAATATAAAGTGAATTTTTACCCTTCCGACGGTCACGATGTCAGAGCTACGTTATTCTCCCGCCGTCGCCGCCGGTGTTGCTCCGGTTTGATTTTAAATCCAATATACTGGTGTCACATACTACGTGGAATATGTATAAGATTTAGGGGCCGTTTGGTAGCATCTGGAATCATTAAGTGCTAAATGGTTAAGATGTCTGAATGGTTAAGAGGGTCTGAATCATTAAGTGCTGAATCAATTAAGACTGTTTGGTTGAACATCTGAATGAATATGTAGGATTACTATTTTACCCTTCTGAAGCCTTTTTTTTTCAGTGAAATATAAAAAATAATAAAAATAAAGTAAAAACCAACATGATAAAATTCAAATATACAAAGCACACAATAGTCTTTTCAAAATCCAAGAAAATATCTAAAATTCAAACATAAATTAAAAGTTGACGAACATTGTCAAGCAAGGTGACTAGCAATATGGTCACGCAAACTATTCATATATTCATTGCTTTGTGACCCCCATTCTATGTCATGAATGGAATGACCTTCACTTGGTTCTCCTTGTGGTTGTGTTTCAGCAAACATACTATTCTCGTCGTACTCCATAAACAAAAGATCATGAACAAAACCTAAAACCTATTGAAGATCCAAAAATCACAACAAAACCATAAAACCTATTGCAGATCCAACAATTACAGCCTGTTCAACAAAACCTATCTGGTTCAAGTCATTAATGGCATACATCAACAACACTTCATAATTTGCAAAACCTATCTGGTTCAAGCAGGCAGGACATGCACCATGTTCAAGTCATTAATGGCATACATCAACAACACTTAAAGAAGGAATTTATGCTGAAGGTCTCACCCCTGCTGTAAACAATTGACGTGTCTAGAAATCTAGAACAAACAAGAACACAGACAATTGTGGAACATCCTCCATGAGTCTTTTGATTTTATTCAATTAGAATACATAATTACAATGAAATACATGCCATCTATTTATAAGGAAACAAACCTTTACTCCCAACAAACTACAGCTAGCCTAATTATAAATCCAAATCAAACATTTAACTGATGGGGGATTAAACACACACCACAAGAATTAACAGATTAAACAGAGAGGACCAAGGAAGAAGAGAAATGTAGGTTTTCATTAATAGAAAAGAAGGAATTACAAGAATGAAACCAGGGAAAATCCCTCTCTCACTGCACATAGCAGGAGCCAAAAATCACAACAAACCTTGATAATTTGCAAAATCTCACAAGCCCAACTGGGAACACAAACACAACACATCACCATAGCCATTGATTTTTTGTGAGATTTTGCAGGGTTTCGTGAAACCCATCAGAGCCAGAGATAGAGACAGAGACAGAGAGCGAGAGAGTACCAGGTCAATGGTTCACAAATCAGGTGTCGACGGCTCCAAATCAGGTGGTCAATGGCTCCAAATCGGCGCAGGTGTGTGTTCGGCGCTGTGGAGAACCACCACCGGAGATCGACGGGGCGGTGGGTGGGAGGTCTTCGATCGAAGGGGTTGTGGTTGGGGAGGGTGTGGACGGGAGTTTGGAAGGGAGGAGAGAAATTAGGGCAAAAGAATGAAAAGGACAGACGACCCTGTGAAATTTTTCCGACTTGTGTTGAGGTTTTTCATAGGGTCGTTCAGACGTGCTATTTTTTTTTTTGAAGGAAAATCTGAACCATTCAGATGTACAGACTCAAAGAAACACCTCCTTAATTGATTATGGATAAAGCTTTCATCTTATGGTTTCAATGTAATAAAAAAGGAAACCTTAGTTCCCTTTTTACATGAAGGTTTAGGAACCCTAAATAGTTGTTTAAACAACGAGTTGGTGTATTGATAAAATAATTTTCAAAAGCAAAGCCATCTTCTTATTTTCGGTCAAAAGAAAATGACCGAGTAGCTCATATTTATATTAAACCTTGCGTATTCAGGATCAATATGTTTCGATTACACCTGTTCATGTTCCTAAAGGAATGGGAGGGCGATTGGGACGTGGGCATATGAGCCTTTATGACACGATTGAGAAAAAAAAAGAAAATAGAAGAAAATATTAAACATATTTGTGTTCTTGAGTTTTATTTAATTAAAAGAACAAAAGAAAAATAATATATTGTGTTTTAGAACTTTACTTAAAAAGGTAGTGGAAGGAAAACTATGTTAAATTATTCAGTTTCCTTTTACTTCCGACTTGAAAGTGATGATTTTGATTATTTTCATTTAATATCCTCTTAGTTTCTTTCCTTCATCTTTTTCTGTTACCTTATTGATTAAACTTGGAAACATAACGTAAGAGCGCATACTTTAATTAGCTGGTTTATCAAAGTTAAAGTTTTTTTTAATTTATGAATATAAGTGGTGTGATTGATATGAGTTTTTATTTCTTTTTATATAAATGTATTAGTTAATCGACTATTGTCTTAAATGATATTGACTTCATGTCAATTCATTGTTAAAATTTATTTTCATCATTTATATATCGGTAGCATCATATCAATATTTTTGTATGGTAAGAAAAATAACCAATCGTATAAAAAACAACCATATCCTACTCAGAGCTGTATTATTAGAAGTTGTGTATCAAACTAAAGAGAACAAAAAAAAATCAAATTATTTCAAGACTCGATTAATTTAGCTTACTCTAAAAGTTAACTTTTAGACTTTTAGTTAACGACGACGGTTAAAGTTAAAGGACCATATATGTTATTCTCAAACATTACAGCAATGAATGAATCGAGGGTTTTAAAAGCCCTAAAATTAATTTAAGCATCATCGCCTTCGTCTTCACGGTTTCCCTGAGCTTCTGAAAATGGCGGATGATGATTACGAAATGGATGGAGGGTACGATTGTACACACTTCTCTTGTTCTTGCGTTCATTCGTGTTTATAAATTCGCGTGTGATGTTCTTTTAATTTTACGTCGTGTTATTTATTATGTACCGTATGATCCTCGGTAGCCCCTTTACGATTACGGTGGTTATTGTTGGATTTGTCATCTGGTGTAATTCATTCCAATTTCATGGCCCTAGGTTTGGATTTTGTTTCATTAATGAGTGATTACTTTTGCTGCACCCTATTGTTGTTAGCACGAAATTAAAATATATAGATTCCATCAAGTTCTTGACAGTATGTTTTAGCCATAGAAAGAACAAACAGTAGGGCTTATTATGAGTAAATTTGATGTGTTTGACTGTTTGAGAGGCTCTTATTGTAAATTTTTTGCAGGATTAAAATATTTTGTTGTCTGAGAATTATCTTTTTTGTTGATATTGTACACACACACACACATATTTATCGCTTATTAAGAAAATTTTGTAATCGATTACTTGAATAGAGTCAATAGACCTGGTAATATTCTTGATTTAGGCTACAAAACATGATGGAAAATTGAAATTATAGCCCAATGCATCTCTTAAGCATTAGTCCATCATAAGTTTATCTTTTGCTCTTGATCGATTGTTGATTATTGTTTGAAAGAGTCTTCCTAGTCTTGTTAAATGTTTTTTGACCTAAACTATTTGGTATAACAAATTTTTAATCTTTTTAGGTATGATGATGAGCCCATAGAACCAGAGCCTGAAGTAAGAAAGTGTTTATTAATGAATTTTAATTCCTTGTATTGATGAGAACAAAATAAGTTGTTTAGGATGGATAAATTGCAGGAAGGAGCAGAAGAGGATGTTGAAGGAGAGAATAAAGATGATGATGTACCAGATCCTCTTCTAGCTGACAATGAAGAGAATGAAGAGCAAGAACAAGGAGACCGACCTCGAAAAACATCAAAGTACATGACAAAGTATGAACGGGCTAGAATATTGGGTACACGTGCTCTACAGATCAGGTTGTGCTTTCTTGCTTGTTTTTACTTTTCCAATTTCAGATGTGTGTGTGTGTTTTCAGCTCTGATGGTATGGATTTGCAAACTCATTCAAGTGTATATATGTTTAAACAGCATGAATGCTCCTGTAATGGTTGAATTGGAGGGTGAGACTGACCCACTTGAGGTAACTTTCTCAATTACTCTTAAAATGAAAATTCTAAGCAGATTAGGCATGTAAACGGGCTGAGCCCCAGATCGTCCAATGTTCGGATTGGCCTGTTGACTTAAGAAAGCATAAGTTTGGCTCAACTCATTTATTATTTGTTAATCATTTTGATTATGCACATATAAAATTTATCTACTTATAATTATAGTTATGATTATATATCAATATGTATTATGTAACATATATTATGTAGTTAGTTTTATCATAATTATACATTATACAATATAGAAATATTTATTATGTACTTATATGTCTATTATATTAAATAAATAAAAATATTATTATCATCAACCAAAGAGCATAGCCTACAGGTACCAAGGTGTTGGAAAGATGTTCCTAAACCCATGAGGTTGAGGGTTTTAGTCCCATAATGAACAAAAAGTTGTAGATACATTTAAATATTATGTAGTTAGTTTTATCATAATTATACATTATACAATATAGAAATATTTATTATGTACTTATATGTCTATTATATTAAATAAATAAAAATTATTATTATCAACCAAAGAGCATAGTCTACAGGTATCAAGGTGTTGGAAAGATGTTGCTAAACCCATGAGGTTGAGGTTGATAGTCCCATAATGAACAAAAAGTCGTAGATACATTTAGCCGTTCAAAAAAAATTATGTTTTTATAAACAAAAGCTTGGTGTATAGCTTGGACTCGAGCTTGTTTATCAAATGAATTCCAGTTTAGGCTCGATCTTGGTTTAAGCGGCTCAAGATTGGCTCGGCTGGTTTATACACCCCTAATGTAGATGAAAACATTACCTTCCATCTACAGAACTTTGTTTATAATGACTTATATTTGTTTTGCTTGTCCACAAATCTGGTTGTATGTAATCTTTCGAAATTGTATCATCATAGATTGCCATGAAGGAGCTTCGGGAGAAGAAGATACCTTTCACCATTCGTCGATACTTGCCAGATGGAAGGTAATATCATCATCTGCTTATCGTCTTTTGGTTTATTCTCTCTTTTTTTAGTACATTTATTATGTTTTTGATAATGTAGTTATGAAGACTGGGGAGTTGACGAGCTTATTGTGGAAGACTCTTGGAAGAGACAAGTTGGTGGTGATTAAACAACACTCGACAGTTGCTAATTTGCGTTTAATGTGTCCTAAATCTTGTTTCCGGTCGGATAATCATATCAATAGCATGAAGATCGTATGGTTACCCAGAATTGGTCATAAATTTAATCACCATCATTCTGTTTGTGAATAAGATTGTAGTTTATTGTGAACTTTTTGTTGATGAACATATTGCTGTCTTTTGGACCAAGATTACTTCTATGCCAAATGGAGGTGAAGCATTAGGTTAACGTTAACATACTCTTCCATTATTGATAATTTGGAAATTGTTTATGTTTTAAAAGTCATGATTGTGGCTAACAAGTATTTGGTAATGAAAATGATTTGTGACCCATGCTAGTCTTTTGTTAAATAAATGGTTGAATAAATAAAAAAGTAAACACTAATTAGTAATTATTTGGTTAGAAAATATAACAGTTATTTATAATTCAATTAATTTAAATATACAAAAATATATATATTTCTAATACTGTTAATATTTAATAAGAGAGTAGTAATAAAAAATTTGAAATCTTGCTTGCTTTGAGAAATCTATCTAATATAATAAATAAAAATAATTTTGTACACGTGTCCTCTTGTGGTGCAATATTTTTCCGCCCAAATTGTTTTTCATCTTAAGTAAGGTAATATTAATCAATTCTATATAATTGATTCTTTCTTTAAATTCTATCAATGATTTTCCTTTTTATCATCAATTCAAATTAATGATTATGCATTTCATTTTATTTTGAAAGTTTCATTTCTATTTAGTTTTGTAACTATAATGAGAATCAACATTCTTTTTATTTTTCTAGCTAGGGATATCATTTTGTTCTTTAATGCAAGAACACAAATTTTAAAGTTTTCTATTTTATTAATTTCATTTTATCTCATTCACTTAATTAAAGAGTTGTTTTAAATTATTAAATTGTCTCAAATTTTAAAATACTTTTTCTATTTTTACCATTATATTTCTCTATCTAAATACCCTAATGTGTATATGTATTTCCACTTTTACATGAAAATAATTAATTTGGCATTTGGATCAAATTTATTAGTTTCTTTATTCAATCTCAATAAAATTAACTGTATTTTCTCAATTAACTTCATTTTATAACTTAACAAACAAAAATTTCTTACAAAATCATTTTACGATTATTAAATCTTAGTTAGTAATTCGTATTATTTAATATATTTTTTTGATCAAGCCCGTGTAGTACACGGGCGACTAACCTAGTGTATAATAAAGGTCATAAAAAAACCAAAAATTTGGGTTGATCTTGTAAGAATTATTTGGGTTACCACAATTAAAGAGGGTTATAAAAAGAACCAAATCCTATATATATATAATGACATTATTTATAAATTTTTATTTTCAAAGTTTTTTAATACAAAAAAGTATAACTAATATTATTAGTTTTAATATATGTATTTAATAAAAAAGAATATAATTATTTAATATGATAAAAATTATAAAATTATATAATTTTTATTTACAAACCCGTGTAATACACGGGTTTATAACCTAGTAACAAATAAAGTTAAAAGGGATATCATATAGCAATATATGTTATTTTTAATTATTTTTTTATTAAGGTAGATTTAGTTATCTAGTGTTTACAAAATTCGAAAAATGAACAAAATTTGTTATCTGAAATTTTTAGGCATCTGAACTATCGAATATTTAGTTTTGAACACCCTTAATAATTATCTATTGTCTTACAACTTAATAAAATTAGTACAAATTCTTGCAAGTATAAGATAAGTGGTGTTAGAAGTAAAATTATTTAAAAAATGTAAATAGATGAGTATAGTTTATGAATGTTCTTCATTTTATTAAAATGTATTAAAAATTTATTAATTCATTTGGGAACAAATAATTATTCATTTTAATTATAACATTTAATATTATAGATTAAAAATAGGCATAATATTAAGTATTTGGGCCATTTTAGTAATCTTAATAAAAATGATCCATAAAATTAAGTAAGAAATCTATATATAGTTTAGAAATAGATATTAGAAGTTGCTATGCAAGTATTAAATGTAGAAACTAAAAGTTATGAAAATATGTTTATAATATATGTTATTTATTGAGAAAAAAATGAATTTTGGTATTTTTATAACATTTTAGATTAGATAATGCTAAATTTTATGATAATAAGTATTATATAAAAGTATTTACTCTGATAAAAGTTCCAATGTGCCCTAAAGATATATTAAAAATAACTGTTATTGAGATATATGTAATATTTGTCTTTATCTCATCTCTTAAACCTACTGACTAGTGAGATTTTACTGGGTATGTTTATTTGTAGTCTTAAGTCGAAAGTTTAACTATTGTTGTGTTAGAGTTAAAGTGATGGAATTTGTAGTCTTATCCGAAATAATCAACACGAACTAAATTGTTTTGTTAAAACAATCCACATAACCATGTAATTCTTAAAGAAGAAGACATGAAAACAACAATGTTGTTCAATTTACATAGGCATGTCATTCAACTAAATATAAAGAACGATCATGTGATCCCACACAAGGCTCTCCAAAAGTTTCCTCTAACTTGAGCTTAGGGAGCTTGATTTTAACTTGAAAAAATAAATACATAAAACAAAAAAGGTTTTTATGATTGTGTGCTTTCATGCTTTGATAAAAAAATGATTACGTTGTCTTGAAAGTAGTTAAAGGCACTAAGAAAGTAAAGACTAGTAATATTCACTAAAATAAATATAATTTCTAGACGAAATTCAACCCACCCCATGCTGATCTACCATACGACTAATACTCGTACTGTAATATTTATTTTTTTGGACATGTATGTTATGCTTTATATGAAAAAATGAAACTTGGGATATCTTTTAACTCTACCTTAAACTCTAATTAGCATGTGTTTATCCATGAATTCTTTATTTACAAGAGCAAACCTATATAGTTTGGATGATATCACCTGAAATCATCAAATTTATTTCATAGTTTCTATGAGATCTAATGTTAGATTGAATCCCATGGAATTTTGACATCAAACTCTTATGAAATTTTAATGTCAATCCATGCAATTTTGACATTGACTCGTGATAAAAATTACATATAAAATTTTACAATTTTTCTATTGATAAAAATAAAAGAAAAAGAAAATTAAAAAAAATCATAAAAGTTTCAAATTTGGTCTTTTAATCTTGCATACTTTGCAAATTTTCATTAACAAGATGAATGATTACAATAAACTGACAGATAAGCAGGCAACTAGTTGTGTCACGACCCCTTTTGAATTGCAAAGTCAATCCTACTAACAAGAATGTTTTGAATTAACTCTTTTATTTTTGGGTCAATTACATATATCTCCTTGCTAAAACCATTTATTACATATTTACCCAATCATAAAACTGAATTACATATTTTCCTTTTCTAAACCAAATATATTACATATTTATCCATTCATTATAAAACAAATTATGTATTTCCTATTTTACTTTTAATTAAATAACTAAAAAACAACTTACATATTTCTTCTTACTAAGAGACAATTTTGAAACATGAGGATATTTGTAATTTTAGTTTAACACTGAAGATATATGTAATTTTGATGTTTAATAAAATGATATATGATATTATCCCTTTATTATTTTTATTGGATCATAAGATCGCTAACGCTATGTTCCTGAGTTTGTTAAATGAGAGAGAATGAAATGATAAGAAAGGAAAAGAAACGAGAGGAAAGGAAAGAAAAAGAAGTGAATTTTCTTTCCTTTTATTTCCTTCCAAATCGGAAGGAAAGAAAAGATAAATAATTTTGCCTAGTTTTACTTTCATTTTCCTCCTTTTCTCTCCTTAAATGAAACTCGGGAACACAACATTTGTTATTTTCCTTTCCATTCTTACGTTAAATAAAACTCGGGAGCACAAGTGTTTTTCTATTTTCTTTTCAATTCCCTTATTTTCTATCCTTGAGTGAACTCGAGAAATTTTAAGATCCACTCCATAAATGACAAATCCATCGAGTAATCTGAAAGTCGTATATTATCACCGATTCACCCTACCCCTTTTCAAATCTAACGTTCGATTATTTGAAAATCAAGAAGCAGCCATGGCGCCTTGAATCCACAACTGCGATAATGGGAGTCAAAAATCTGTGGGAAATTTTAGAATCTTGCAAGAAAACACTTCCTCTCCACCATCTCCAGTAAGTTCTCGCTTTGATTTCTTCAAACCCCTTTCGATTTATGCATCAAGAACTGTAATTGAAGTCATGTTACTCATATTTTATGGGGATCGAGTGCAGGAACAAGAGGGTTTGCATAGATCTATCATGTTGGATGGTTCAACTTATCAATGTAAACAAATCGCACTGTGCTATGAAGGATAAGCTTTATCTCAAGGGTTTATTTCACCGAATCAGGGCCCTCCTTGCCTTGAATTGTAGTCTTATCTTCGTTACAGGTATCATGCTGTAATTTCAAAAAAAAAAAAAAAATTAATGGTGGGTTTCTAATTTCAATGGCAATTTCAAATGGGTTTGGTGGTTTTTATAAATCTCTGAATTTTAGTATATTTATCAGGATTAAGTATGATTTAGGGTTGTTTGGTTGTGAATTTAAACTGCTTATTTTTTCAATATGAGTTGTGTTTTATAAAGAATATGCTAAATGGGTCATGCAGGTAAAAGGGGACGGGTCAAATAGATTCTCAAGCTCTATTTTTGATGCATATAACCTGCTATATTGTTCTATCTAAAGTTTAAATAAATTTTTGTGATGATATTGTTTTTATATCATAATGAAAACATTCTTAATCTATGAAAAGTTGAAAAAAAAGGTGTTACTAGGTCGACCCAGTCACCCAACCTGGATTGGCACGTCTCATCGTGTGCTTAAGTGTGAATTCTTTAAGCTCGAACCCGTTTTTGCATGTTACTCAAACGTCTTCCATCTTGTCACCTTCACCGAATATTGAAATTTGAAGTTGCACAATCAACAGAAGTTTTCTGTTTAGGTAAAACTAAATTGTTCTAGTTTTTGGGTCAAAATAAATTTATTATTGTAATAATGTAAAGTAAACTATATATCTATAGATCTAAACAACTTATATCACTATGAGTTTGTGTTAGTCTAAACTTGTATTAAAAGAAAATAAGTAGAAGTTTGTTTGTTAGTTTTTCTGTTGGAAAGTTTGTTGTAAAAATAAACAGCTATAAGTAGCTGAACTCTGTATTTGTTCGCAAGCAGAGAAAATAGAAATCAAAGAGATCGGTTTCTAATTGTGTATTGTTTTTCAATTTTCAAATTCTTGATACCAGTTTTCAATTGGTATCAGAGCTACGGTGCTCAAACCCTAAATTCGCAGTCGGAAGTGGCGACGGGTGAAGATCGCGGTAAGAGTTTCGAGGAGGGAACTACCAATCGATCATCTGATCCGACGGGCTGGATCAAGAACTGCCGCTAACGTACCAGCGAAGGCGAAGAGGGCGAATCATGGCAGACGGAGCAAATCAAGGTACGATCGTCACCGTGAAAGAAAGCGGGACAGCCTCCTTGCAATGTCCGATGCTCAATGTCAACAATTATAACATTTGGGCTATCAGACTGAAGGCTGTGTTCAGAGTTCATGGGATTCTTGAAGCATTGGAACCTGGAATCGGCATGGCTGTGGATGCAAAGAAGAACGACATGGCAGTCGCACTGTTGTATCAGGCCATCCCCGAGGAATTGGTGCTACAGGTCTCGCAGTGTCAGACGGCAAAGCAGATCTGGGAAGCCTTGAAGGTGAGGTTCGTAGGGGCCGATCGAGTTAGAGAAGCTCGCCTACAAACCCTACAATCAGAGCTTGAATCTCTTCGGATGAGCGAAAGCGAATGTGTCGATGATTTCGCAAATAGACTGAGCCAACTGGTATCCAAAGCAAACAGCCTTGGATCTACCTTTGATGATAGAACACTTGTGAGAAAGCTTCTGGGTTCAGTTCCAGAAAGATTTTTGGCCATAGTGGCCTCAATCGAACAGTTCGCAGATTTGAATGTGATGTCATTCCAGGAGGCAATCGGAAGGCTCAAGGCCTTTGAAGAAAGAACAAGAATGAAGGAGAAGCAGGTTGGCACCAAGCCTGAACAGTTGCTCTTAAGCTATGATGAATGGCAGTCAAAAAGAAGGCCTGAGTCAAGTCAAGGAGTTGCAAGAGGCGGTGGTAGACACAGCTCAAGAGGACGAGGTAGAGGGAGAGGTCCAGCTGGTAGAGGGAAGGGCCAGGATCAACCCTCCACAAGCTATCAAAACAGAAAGATCAAAGACAAAACAAAGATAAAATGCTTCAGGTGTGATGCAATGGGGCACTATGCTGCTGATTGTCCCACGAAACAGAAGAAAGAGGAAGCAAATCTTGCTAAGGCTCGGGAAGATGGGCCTGCACTAATGATGGCTTTTGCTGTGTTCTTGAATGAAGAAAGGATAATTCCCAAAAAGTATCTCACTACAGATGCAGATGCTTGGTTCCTGGATAATGGGGCCAGCAACCACATGACCGGCAACAAAGACCTGTTCGCAGATCTTGACAAGAATGTAACAGGGAAAGTGCGATTCGGTGATGGATCTTGTGTTAGTATTGAAGGAAAAGGGAATATAGTACTCGAATGCAAAACAAAAGATCAGAAGGTCCTGTCTGATGTTTACTACATTCCCACACTGAGAAGCAATATAATAAGTCTTGGGCAGTTGACAGAAATTGGATATGAAGTGCGGATGAAAGAAGAACACCTCTGGGTGTTTGAAGAAAATGGGGCTTTGCTGATGAAAGTTCCAAGAGCCTCTAACAGACTGTACACAATAACACTCAAGGTGGTGCCTCCAATCAGCTTGCTGTCAAGCCTGGTTGATGATTCAGCTTGGCTTTGGCACGCTCGCCTCGGTCACCTGAACTTTGAGTCAATCCAAAAACTGTCTGTGAAGAATCTTGCCCAAGGATTGCCAAGGATTAATCATCCTGCTCAAGTATGTGACTGCTGCCTAGCTGGAAAACAGACTCGAGTGTCCTTCCCAAAGCAAACACAATTCAGGGCTGAAAAACCTCTGGATTTGGTGTATGCAGATGTGTGTGGGCCGATACAACCAGAGACTCATGGGGGAAACAAGTACATGCTTCTCATAGTTGATGACCACAGCAGGTATATGTGGCCATATCTTATCCGGTCTAAGGCACAAGTGTTTGAAAGGTTCAGAGAATTCAAGGAGGCAATTGAACTAGAGCTGGGAAGGAAGATCAGAAGACTCAGAACTGATAATGGAGGTGAGTTCAACTCCGGAGACTTCAAGGAGATGTGTTCAAAGAGTGGAATCCAGCATCAGTTAACAGCCCCTTATTCTCCTCAACAAAATGGAGTGGTGGAGAGGAGAAATAGGACTGTTATGGCTATGACTAGGTGTCTTCTTAAAGCTATGAACATGCCACAAGACATGTGGGGAGAGGCAGTGGTACATGCAATTTATATTCTTAACAGATCCCCTACAAAGGCTATAGAATCAACTCCCTATGAAGCAATTAAAGGAAGAAAACCCAACCTGGAGCACTTGAAAGTGTTTGGATGTGTTGGATATGCAAAGGTACTGACAACAGGGCTGAGAAAACTGGATGACCGCAGCAAAAGACTTGTGCATCTGGGATGTCAGCCAAACACAAAGGCATACAGGATGTTTGATCCTGAGTCAAAGAAGATCCATGTCACTCGAGATGTCAAGTTTGATGAAGCAAAGCCTTGGAACTGGGAAAGAAGTGAGGAAATAATTGGTCCGGAATGGACAGAGTTTCTGGTTCACACAGAAACAGACAGAGGGGAATCACAAAGAAATGTTTCAGGTCTGGAACAAGAAAGCTCAGGTCAAGGTTATTCAGGTGAAGGTGGTGAAGCTGAAAATGATGTGGAGTCAGTATGGAGTAGCCCTGAGTCTACTGTAAAAGGTAGAGGTCCAATGTTGGATAGAAGTTCGGGTGATAAAGACTATCCACATGATCCAGTGATGGCTCCAAATGAGAGATATGATCATACCCCGCTAAGAGGGTCAAAAGACCTGGAGACTCTTTATGAAAGGACTCAAGAAGTACAACTATTGCTTCTGGAAGGAGAACCAACCAAGTATCAGGAGGCTAGGGTGTGAAAGAGTGGGAATGTGCAATGGCAGCAGAGATTAGCTCAATTGAGAAGAACAAGACCTGGGTGCTCACTGAAAAACCAAAGGGTGTGACACCAATTGGTTTAAAGTGGGTGTATAAAGTAAAAAGGGATGTATCAGGTGAAGTAATAAGGCACAAGGCTCGATTGGTTGCAAAGGGATATGTACAGCAACATGGGGTTGATTTTGAAGAGGTGTTTGCCCCTGTAGCCAGGATAGAAACAGTACGTTTGATACTAGCTGTGGCTGCTGAAAGAGGATGGTGGGTTCATCACTTGGATGTCAAGTCAGCTTTCCTACATGGAGATTTGAAGGAAGTTGTATATGTTAATCAACCAGAGGGGTTTGTGAAGAAAGGGGCTGAAAATAAAGTGTATAAGTTGTTGAAGGCACTTTATGGGCTCAAGCAAGCTCCTAGGGCTTGGAACACGAAGTTAGACAGTGTTCTGAAAGATCTGGGTTTCAATAAATGTAAGCATGAGCCTGCTGTCTATAGAAAAGGTGTTGGTGAAGACACTCTGATTATAGGAGTGTATGTTGATGATTTACTGATCACAGGGGGGTGTTCAGAAGCAGTAAAAGAATTTAAGAAGAAAATGGAGGAGCGATTCGAGATGACAGATCTTGGACTGTTGTCTTACTATCTTGGGATACAAGTGACTCAGACTCATCAAGGAATAAAGCTGCAACAAACAAGCTATGCCAATAAGATTCTGGTTGATGCTGGTTTGCAGGATTGTAATGCAACTAAGTTTCCAATGGAGCCTGGATTGAAGCTATCAAAAGATGATGTAAGTGAAGAGGCTGATGCTACTCAGTTTAGGAAATGGGTGGGTTGTTTAAGGTATTTAACGCATACCAGGCCTGATCTGAGTTACTCAGTGGGTTATGTTAGCCGGTTTATGCAGGCACCAAAGCAGATTCATGTACAGGCATTAAAGCAGATTTTGAGATATTTGAAAGGAACAACCAAGCTGGGTCTGGTGTATCAACGTGGAGCAAATGGTGGTTTACTTGGCTATAGTGATAGTAGTTTCTCAGCAGATCGAGATGATGGAAAAAGTACCACTGGGATGATTTTTTTCTATGGTTCGAGGCCGATAACCTGGAATTCGCAGAAGCAAGCAACTGTAGCTCTGTCGAGCTGTGAGGCAGAGTTTATGGCCGCTTCAACCGCGGCTTGTCAAGCTATTTGGTTGCGGGGTTTATTGGCAGAAATCACGGGAAAGGCTGAGACTCAAGTGGAGATTTTGGTTGATAATAAGTCAGCAATTGCACTTATAAAGAACCCAGTGTTTCATGGGCGTAGCAAACATATTGATACTCGTTATCACTTTATTCGAGAAAGTGTTGAGAAGGAGAAGATAAGAATCGAGTATGTTTGTGGTGAGGAACAGAAAGCTGACATACTAACTAAAGCCTTGCCTAGACAGAAGTTTGAAGAGATGAAGATCAAACTGGGACTGAAGGAAATGTCAAGTTTAGGGGGGTGAAATGTTAGTCTAAACTTGTATTAAAAGAAAATAAGTAGAAGTTTGTTTGTTAGTTTTTCTGTTGGAAAGTTTGTTGTAAAAATAAACAGCTATAAGTAGCTGAACTCTGTATTTGTTCGCAAGCAGAGAAAATAGAAATCAAAGAGATCGGTTTCTAATTGTGTATTGTTTTTCAATTTTCAAATTCTTGATACCAGTTTTCAGTTTGCACATCTAGTTTTGCTATATTTTGTAATTTTCTTTCCACCCCACAATTCTGTATTTGCATACATAGCATATTAATTGCACAGTATCTTATGGAACACAAGTTATTTCTTCATGGTTAGTTTATTTGAATTTGTTATGGAAACTCACAGATGGATCAATACCGGGCATTAAAGTATCTACATACAAAAGGCGCTTACACTTGGGCAACGAGGTAATAATTTCTATGTTGTTCTCGTTTATAAGTCGTATATTATATCGCTAATTTGATATAATATTATTTTGTGTCATAGGACAATCGAGACGAATCTTCATCAAACAAAAATGCTCCACTTCAGAGAAATATGGGCTCTGAGTTTTCATGCATGATTAAAGAGGCTAAAATTCTTGGCTCAACATTAGGGGTTCCATGTTTAGATGGGTAATTAACCACATACATTTTTACTAGAGCTCATGCAAGGTGGCAATTTTGACCCATTTTCTAGTTATGTTTTATCTATAACTATTAAAATAATAAAAAAAAGTTGACTCAAAAGAAAATGGGTCAGATTTCTTGAATGGGTCAAATTTCTTGAATGGATCAAATGGGTAGAATGTCATTCTTAAGTGTATTTATCATAAAACTTCATGAATCATTTTATTCAAAAAGTTAAGATTACTCTTGAAATAATATATGTTTTGTAGTCATATCTGAGACACCAAACACTAACATGAAGTTTAAAACTTTGGGACAAAAGTTGTTTCTGGTCAGCCAATTGATCCAAAGCGTGCTAATTTATACAAAAATACATGTTTTGACCCATTATCTAACCCTTCAAAGACACCCATGCTGGCACTGCTGGCTCATAATTTCATTGTTCAAAAGTTTCTTCTTGTAACAATAAAGAGAATTTGGAACAAGTTTCATTCCAATTTTAGCAATTGTTAGAATCAATTTCTAATTTCGTAGAATCAAGAACCAAATTTTATTTAAAACTCATAAACTTGTTACCATGCACTTAATTTTGAAGTTCTTGCTACTCAGTATCGAGGAAGGTGAAGCTCAGTGTGCATTATTGGATTCGGAGTCATTATGTGTAAGCAGAAACCCTATAAAACTATTTATGATAATTGACCCGTTTCCAAAACTTTTCGATGCCACCATACTGTTGTCATGTTTCTTAAAAGTTTTCTAATATTCAACAACTTTTTATGATTTTTCAGGATGGATGTTTCTCTTCTGATTCAGATATCTTTCTCTTTGGAGCAAGAACAGTGTACAGAGACATATGCCTTGGTTAGCATAATAAACTCTCAGTTTGCTTATATTAACTGGTTTTATTTAATTAAACCTGGAGATTATAGTTTGTTAAAATAAACCTACATATTATAAGTTTGTTGAGCTACACTTGTAGTTTGCTCCATGAGAAGTGTCTGCCCTTTTGATACTTTGATATTGTTGAACACTATAAACTAGAGGTGGTTGGGTTTATCAGATTTTATAGGGAGGGGTTATCCACACACCCCAAAAACATATTTTAACACCCGCCGCCAATCATACGCCTCGTAGTGGTCACTACAGGGCGTATTAGTCGACAACCTTAAACGACGCAGACATTTGGTGTCAGATAAATATCTATACGCCACGTAGTTATCACTATGTGACATATAGGCTTAAAAAATTTATTTGATTGTTTTAGGGTGTGAAAACATGTTTTTGAAAGTTGTTTTTTATATTTTGCGGTCTCTCGGTACATTTATTTTGAATTATTTTTAAGCGGTGTCTTCGTTGGCTTATTTTGAACTGTTTATCGTCGAATACAAATACATGTTGCCGATTTATAATTTGTTCTTTTTAAATTTACATATGGCTAAGCTAAGTTTTGAAACTTAAAAATGTTTTTAATTATTTTTAATAAGAGAATGACATGATAAATAATGCATACTTTGTTTTAACGTGATATAACTGATGCACACATATTTAAAAAATAAAAACACACATCACCAACCAAATATATAAAATAAATAAACATAAATATAAGTGTCTGTTTACACATAACAAATACAAATGTAACTATAACCCCTCCCTTTTTATATATAGTTGGTGTATTAAATGTGACTATAAAGCATTGTTTTTACAATGTGAATCTTTTATCTTTTTGCATAGCAAGTTAGGAGGTTTTATGCACTAAAAATACACTTTAAGTGACCTGTTTGTCCTATTTCTTTTTTTTATCTATTTTTTTGTATGGGCCATTTAATGTAGCCCGTTACTAGATAAAACCTAACCCAAATCAATCATTTCCGGTTAAAATTGCCACCTTCCTTTGGTATGCTCACCATTTGGTGAGATATTTCAGGACCCATAAAAGTTCTATCCATTAAGCCAGTGTCCCTCTTTATCACTTGATGACATTCGTTGTTTCATATGGGCTTGCTTATGGATAAAGGTTGAAACTAGATCAAGGATGCTCTTCATTATCTTTGCTAATTTTTCTATCCTTCTTTTTGTGTAGGAGAAGGTGGTTATGTTGTTTGCTATGAAATGGATGACATTGAGAAAAAACTTGGATTTGGAAGAAACTCATTGGTGAGTTATGTTACAGTTTATTTCTGCACCCTTATTCACATGCCATAGAGTTTAAAAAATGTACAATATGTTGTTCAATTATTTATAAAGATCCTTAATAAGCTTGGTTTAGAAAAGCATGAGACGCTCATAGGCATTCAGGTCCCAAAACCCGAAGCCATAGGCAATCTTGTGCGCAAGACTTCGCTCAATATGCAACAAAATAAGTTTTATTTACTAGCGAAGCTATGTCTCTCTCATTTGTTTTACATATTTATTTTTTTATCAATTACACCTTCCAATATTTCTTCGTCCCTTTTAGTTGTTCTAACATATAAGCCTCCTATAGATACTAATTTTGTCTGATTTTTACCCAGAACCACATGAGGTGCCGCCTCATACCCCTGATGTGCTTTCTTGAGTGCCTTGTGTGCCTCATCACTCAACACACATTTAAAACAAAGTTAATAAGTACAAAACCAGGGTCAGGTGTAGGGTAAAATCAGAGTCACTAACTTCAAGTCATGATTATTCATGAGCAAAACTATAACATAAAGTTACACAAAATAAGAAAATAGCATTATTTTTTTTGGGATAGAAGAAGTATCTAATATGATATGGGATACAAAATTTCCAATATGGAAGATTTTGACATGACAAATAGTTTAAAGAATACGTATGACAATAGACCAAATGTCGGAAATGCCCCTTGATAACTGATAAGTACATTTTAAAGAAAACTTGTCGGTTAAAATCAGTTCAAGATATTTCAAATGATGCTTAGTAGTTGGGACACAGTTTTCGTCAAATAGATTTGAGCTCACTTAAGTTACTATGGTTTTCAGATTGCTCTAGCTGTCCTTCTTGGCTGTGATTACTCACCTGGTGTCCATGGGATCGGCCGGGTATGTTTAAAACTTCAATCATTTATTTGCAACTTTGTTTCACTTAGTTTTCATTGATCACTACTAATATCTCTCTGGACTAATATGCAGGAATTGGCATGCAATATAGTTAGATCATTTGGTGAATCTACAGTTCTCCAAAGACTTGTATCAGAAGAATTTTTGCTTAGAAAGAAGACTAATGGCTCCAAGAAACAGAATCGAGTTCCCGATTTCAACGATAAAGAGAACATTCCGCCTCATGAATCAAACATTAATGGTAAATGAACTATATATATGATTTGTAACTGGAAATTTATTAAAGCAATTTCCACTGGTTTTTGGCTTTTTAACCCTTTGAAGGCCACACCTACCTAGATCAAGCTGCATTTTACTTGGTCTCATTGGTTCTAGATCAAGCTACAATGCTGCATTTTACTTGGTCTCATTGGTTAGCAGGGTATTGGCAGGGTCTATGAGTTTCTTGGAGATGGTAATTATTTGCTAAAAGGTTCTCTTGGATCGGTTGAAGTTCTTCTATCTTTAACTAGAATTTGATGGCTGTTACTACTTCCTTATTTGCTAAATGACTACTTGCTCTCTTGAAAGGGCAACCTTTGTGAGTTTGTCGGACGGCCCAAATTAGAAATTTCGAGAATTTAACAAGGATTTACCAGTAGTTTTAAGTTCATCCAAGATAAATATAGTTGTTTATTTTTGAGATGTGTTCTTTTCAGGGCATAAAAGTAATTTACCTAGGAATCATCAGTTTATGCAAGTGATAGATGCATACCTCAAACCAAAATGCCATTCAGCTGACTCTGAAATGGTCCAAAGGTATATTTTAAAACACCATGTTTTTATTATGGCCTATTAATCCTCACAAATAAGTAATAAAATTTCTAAAAGCAGGTGAGAAAACATACTATGTGATATGCAGCAAAAAAAGGAAAAATCCATTCAAGTTTTAACTTTTACTTTGTTTGCAGGGTTCTTGGTATGCATCCATTTCAAAGGACCAGGCTTCTACAAACATGCCATCGATTTTTTGAATGGCCTCCAGAGAAAACAGGTCCGTTTATGTCTTTAAACAAACTTGGTAAACATAATAAAATGGAGAATAATTTATCATTCTTGTTTTGATTTTACATATAAAGAGCGGATTTATGTTATTTGTGGTTTAGATGAGTATATTCTTCCTAAGATTGCTGAAAGAGACTTGAGACGGTTTTTGAACCTTCGATGCACTTCTTCTCAGTTAGGAGTTCGGCTTCCTTTAGATGAGGTGATACTTTTAACTTTTGTTGGTGTTTGAATGTGCTTTGTTTAGAGTCATTATGTGAGATAATGAGATTTATATAAAAAGATTGAGATGCTTGATCTTAAAAGTTAAAATGACTGACCTTTAACCAACTTGATCATTCTTGTTATGGTTGCAATTTAGCCATTGTTCTTGCCAAAATGCAAAAAGAATCATTATAGCTTGCAAGTTGTAAAAATGAGCAATTTCAAACAAATTGCATTAATATAAATGTAACAAGAATAAATTTATTGTTTGTGAGTCATTTTTTATTATGTCATTTGTCTAGAGGTGGCAAAAAGGGAGGGGGGATGTCTAGGCACGAAACATACTTAGGAGAGATGTTCATCGCTTCTTTCTGCTTGATGCAACGAGCATACATGAGGTGCCCAAATTAGGAGCGCATCTTGTACATGGACGGATATGTGCAATGGGATGTTTTACATATGAGCAATTGCATATCTCCCATTCTAAACTTGTAAAATTGCATATTTTTCAATTCATGCTTTAAGAGCATTGTACATTATGCAAAAAAAAAAAAAAACTTTATGTTGGGGGGATTATATAAATACCTTGCGCCTCATGCAAGTGATGCGAGTGCCTATTGCCTCTTGCCTCATGCCTCAGCTCAAAAGACTTTATCACCTCGATATGACTCATGCTTTTTAAAACCAAGACCTTTAGACATATAAAATAACCCAAATACACCCGTTTGTAACTAAACAGGTCGAAATTGCCACCTCTAACTGTAGTTTTGAAGGATCCCATCTTAAAACAAAGTCTATGGATGATTATGAATTATGTTTGCGTTATGATGTCTATAGATGCCAGTGAAGTGTCCGATTTCTGGAATAATTAAGCGCAGAAAAGCTCAAGGCAAAGAATGCTTTGAGGTTACATGGGAAAACATTGATGGACTTGGTAGCTCTATCGTGCCAGGTGAACTAGTTCACAGGTAATAACTAATAACTGTCATTTTCTTTTCGTTTAAACAGTTGTTAAATATTAAAAAACTTATATTTAAAGTATAATATTTTCAAAAACAGTGCATGCCCAGAAAAGATAGCCGAGTTTGAACAAAGAATAGTTGAAAAAAAGAAGCCAAAACCTCGTAAAATAAAGAAAACCGAGACAAGCGAATCTGTAAGCGAAGTTGAAGCCAAACTCCAAAAACTAATGCTTGAAATAGAAGGTACATGTTCTTCAGATCAAAACAACCGGTTAACCGATGAACCTGTTGTCAACATGAGGTCAAACATCAAGAAAGTGAACGTGACAGAAAACTGTAGCTTTGATTCTGAGACAGACGTTGGCAGATGTTTTTCTAGTCAAAACTATCGGTTAATAGATGAACCACTGGTTAACACAAGGTCAAACCTTGATGAAGTGAACATGACAGATAGTCATAGTTGTGATATTGAGACAGAGGTTGTGAATCTTTCAACACCTCTGTTAATGAAAACAAACAGAAAAGATGAAACACATATTGTTGATCTTGTGAGCCCGTGTTCAGCAGCTTGTGCATCGAGAAATCTAGCTGTTGATGTAATTGATTTGAGTGAATCTGAACCGGAGGTGTCACCTGAACATGCGAAAAAGGCGAGAGAACTTAGACTATTTGTAGCCAAAATCAGGGACTGAGTGTTCTTGGCATTCATCTATTGTTAACACCTCTTTAACTAGTTTTAGTGTATAATAGCCATACTTCAACTAATGTATCCTTTGTCTCCACGGGGACATCCAGTACATTTAATTTGATTTTAAATTAAATATAGAGGAGAGAGTATGTGTTCGACGGAAAAAAAAACACTAATGTAATATGCAGGCAGGCTTAGCGTTAGAGTTATGTTTTTTTTATCTGCATATACTGACGTATATGGTTGTAAATGAGTCGAACTTTTATCATGAACAAACAAGTCGAGTGGGTTCGACCTCGGCCTGAGCTCTTATCATGAATGGAACAATGCAAGTAAGGTGTTAATAACTTCAAACTAGAAACACTATATTTATTCTAGAGTGGCAGTTCCTAAATAGTCATCACAACTTTAGATCTCATCTTTTTATCATAGAAAAAGCGCAAAAAGCTTGGATTCTTTACACTACTATTAGAATAGCAATATTTTGCATCTCATTATGTCAATAAGTTACCTTTTTATGTTTATTTTTAGCTACTTCTTTACCACTTGATATCGTTCATAGTGTTTGATGGGCCTCACCTATAGCAAGCCATACAAGTGTACTATTTTCTCGACGTATAATTGTGTTAATTTATCCATATTGAAATGTTTATTCATTAAAAGGCAATGGGTAGACTTAGTCAGTCAGTCAATGACATTTTTATCCATATAATCATTCCCTCTACTAGTTATAGGAAAGTTTAGTAATAAAATCCATAGTTATCATCTCCTACCTCCAAACATTCAATTCTAGTTGTTGCAATAAACCAAAAGTTCTCTAGCGTTTAGCCTTAACTTTAAAACAATTGAGACATTTTGTAACAAATAAGCCTCCTTATGTTGAGAGGCTTATTAGTTCAATTGTGATAACTAATCTATTTTTACGTTGAAGGGCAAAGAAAAAAGAATGGACATTCTTATTTTATAACTAGATGTTCCATTAGTAAACATTTCGATAACACCGGTGAGTTCATGATCCACTTTTCAATTCTTTTGATTTAAAACTCAATGATTATGTTACAATTACAAGGATTTTACTTGTTTTCACTATTTGTGAAAGTGCAATATTTTTTTCATGTATATCAACCAATAGTTTTCCTTTAAGTTTTGCATATTTTGTTGCTTTTCGGGTGCTCATATATTTAAATTTACGAGATCTTTTGTTTATTCTTAGAAGTTTTTCATCACCTTTAACCAACTGTTTCGAAGTCTTGTTCGCTTTACTCTTTCTTTCCTGCTAAAAGCATCAACCATTACATTAGTCTTTCCTTCATAATAACATATTTCGCAATATTAGTTATTCAAGACTTCCATTAATCTCTCTTGTTTCATGTTCAGTTCTTTCTGATTAAAAATATATGTCAAACTTTATTGGTCAGTATAAATTGTAATTTGATTCCATATTCCATTAAAACAATGTCTTCAAACTTTAAGGCAAAAATTATGGCGTCCAACTCAAGATCATAAGTCGTGTAATTTAAGGATTTCTCACTTTTTTTGACTTCAATCTTTGCAAGATCTACTTGGATGCCAATGGCATTATTATTATGGCCAAAATATTTGTATTTCAAGTAGCCAAAATTTTCATTTCAAAAATTTAGTGTAAAACATCTCATTTCGTAATCATTCATGTAGTACTCGAATATGGTCCATATGCTCCTATTGATTGCAATAGATAAGCATGTCGATTTACATGAACAAAATTATACAAATAAAGTTTACAAATATGGTTCATCATATTCATGAATGCGGCTCGACTCTCGAGCAGTCTTGAATCCCAATGTCATAAAATCCCAATATCATAAAAATAAACTCATAGTGTCTATATCTTGTCCTGACATGATTTTTGAAATATCGACTTTTAAATCTTAAATTGATAATAACATGAATGTAGGTTTGTCAGAAACAAATAACATGCTCTTTCGAGCTAGTCAAACAAATCATCGACCCTTAAAAATGAATATTTATTATTAGTTATAGCTCTCAATAATCAAGACACCTACGCATCGACCGTCTTTTTTACCGACATTAGTAAATAATTAAAAAAACAAATACCTTTTTCTAAACCGAATAATAAATACGTTTGCAGTCGATTATTTTGTAAACCCTAAAAGAAGGTGTATGGTGAGATGAGTCACCGGGTCTCTATCGGCAACTTCTTGACGTGTCAGTTTTTAGCGATCCCAACTTTCTTTGATTCGCTCATCCGACCCTTACATATCAATCCTCAACAAATTAAACTAGTTTTATATCCGTCCGGTAGCCGGGTACAATTATATAATCGAATCAATTTACTAAAATTCATCTTAAGAAAAAATAATAATTGTTTAACTGAGATAAATGAGATAGTGAGTAAATGGAACTGTTTTCATAATTACCTTCTAAATTGAATTTAAATGGTTGAGATTTATTCTCAAACATGTCAAACGGCTCAGATATTCTCTCAAAGCAGGTGACTCAACCGGAACCCTATATATATAATTAACCACCATGACCACCACACCATCAAAATCATGGCTACCGATCATGACACGGTGGTGCACCATGGCGGATGCCACTGCAAACGGGTGAGATGGCGAGCAGAATCAGCACCCACCGTGGTTGCATGGGGGTGCAACTGCTCAGATTGTTCCATGAGAATGAACACTCATTTTGTAGTTCCATTTGAACGATTTGAGCTTCTTGGAGACTCTCAAAACTTCATTACTACATACACTTTTGGGACTCATGCAGCCAAGCATACTTTTTGTAAGGTTTGTGGCATAACATCGTTTTATACACCGAGGTCCAACAGAGGAGTCGCGGTTACGTATCGGTGTGTCGATCCGGGGACGTTGAGCCATGTGGAGGTTAAGCATTTTGATGGGGTGAATTGGGAGGAGTCGCATGATTCCGAACATGGTTGATTCATCGGATGGTAAGTGGTTTGATTTATAAGAAGTGAGTTGGGAGTTTAAGGTTTTTTGTTTTGATGTTCTTGTGTGAAAATAAACGTTAATACACGATCTTGTGTGTATGTGTGTGTATACAAGGGTCATATAAAAACTCGATTTTAAAAATAAAATCCTTAAATCTTATTTTAGTCTTTCATTTGAAATCCTGAAACTATCTAATTATCTACAATACCATGGGAGATGGGGGCGTTCACGGTGCGTTTTTACAGTTTTTGATTGGAACTGTAAACCAAACCGTTAATAACAGTTTTAAATTATGAAAACCAAAACCAAACTGTTCAAAATAAAAACTGAACAAACCGAACCTGGTTTTTACGATTTTGACATTTTAGGTTTGAGATTTTTGACTTATTATATCTGTTTAATATGTGGGTATGTATGTATGTGTGTGCATACCTGTGTTTATCACATGTCCGGTTTTTTAGCGCCCAGTTATTAATACTGTAAACCAAAACGTTCATTACGGTTTCAAACTTTTGAAAATGACCAACCAAATGTTTTAGAGAAAACCAACCGCGAAACCAAACCAGTGACAGGTTTAGGCGGTTTCACGGTTCGAAACCGAACCGTTAACACCCTGATGTCAGGAGACATTATTATATCATTGAACTCAAATCAAGCAAAACACCAACATTTCTTCAGAATGTTATCAGAAATGAAAATTACCACCAAATACCATGCATGCGAGATATCACCAGACAATGTAAACCGACCACAAGCATATATAGCTAAATTAATTTCCAAATCACCGCCTGGTTCATGAATTTTACAGCAAAATCGTTGTCTCGGCAATCATCGATGTAACGACGTACGGATCCATGTTCGAAGCTGGCCGACGGTCCTCAAAATAACCCTTTCCTTCCTTCTCTGTGTCTCTCCCGACCCGAACCGATGCACCACGGTTAGCCACACCCTGACGAAAAAAAAAAAAAAAAAAAAACCGAAGAGAAAAGATCAAAATATGTTACTGAGTGTTTCAACATTTCATAAAACAGAAACTAAAGATTACAGTACCCATTTAAACGTGTTGATGTTGGCGGTCTCGTGGCGGCCGGTTAGCCGGCGTTCATTGCCTTCACCATAGGCTGCAATGTGCTCTTTGTGCCTGAGACCCAGCTTTTCGATTGCTTTCTTTATAATCTCGTATCCTCCCTCTTCCCGCATCGATTTCGTGCTAAAACATTTTGTAGTGCGTACGATCAATATTTTGAAAAAAGTTCAATTTTTATATACCTAATCTAAACTTTCATAATTACATATTTCTTCAAAGCATGTTTAAAAGTATTGTATATAGAAGGATGTTTAAATGAAAACTATTGCAACTTAAGAACTAAAAGAAGCATTTCTAGCCACAAGCTTAAGGGTATAATTGTAACTTCCTATATTTAAAGGAAAATTACTTTTATACCCGTTAAATCATCCGTTAAATCATGTGTCTATAAATATGGTTACTTAGTTCTTTACAACTTTTTGGTTCCTAATAGAATGAATCCCATTGTATATATTCATTAAAAACTTGTACCTTAGAGGAAATCCGTGAGTTTTTTTTAGTTTAGATATGATACATGTAATTCTTCGTTTTCAAAAAAATGTTCAAACTTCAAAGTTTTATAGTTTTCACCACTGTTTTGAAAACCGGACCGGACCGGCCGGTCGGACCGGTCGGACCGGGAACCGGTGGGTGGACCGGTCCGGTTAAGGGTCTTGAACCGTTTTTGGGTGAACCGGCCGGTCGGACCGGTGAACCGGCGGTCGGACCGGAAAACCGGTGGTCGGACCGGTGGTTGAACCGGTTTTTTGATTTTTTTATTTTTTTTTTGATTTTTTTTTGATTTTTTATATATATATATTTATAAAATGTTTATAAAATCATCCGGTTCTTAAATCCGGTTCGACCGGTCCGACCGGTCCGACCTCTGACCGGTAACGAGACCGGTTCGACGTCCGGTCCGGTTATGAAAACATTGGTTTTCACCAGGCTATAAAAAAGTCAAGCCAGTCTTGGCTCGGGTACATCCGTACATGATTGAAGGCAAATGTGGCATTTCATTATTAAATATCTCACTTTTTGAAAACTTAGGTTTTTAATTACTTTTGTTTTCTGAAAAATTATTTATAGGAAAATTTTTGTTTTCTGTTTCAAAAAGATCAGTTTAAAATATTTTGTTTTTTTGAAAGAATTTGTTAGTTTAGAAAAAAAGTTCACATATTATATACATTTGGTTTTAATAATAAGAACTTTTTTAATAAGTTAACACACAAAAAGTTAATATAATATGAGATGCTCTATAAAAGTGAAGTGACTGATGGGTTTAATCATGTTTTATTAGGTTAAGTTGTTTTTATTATTAAAATAAAAATGCTGTAAGATTTACAGCTGTGTTTTTAGAGGATTACAGCTGGAAATTACCAAATGGTAGTTTCCTAGTTTCGGTTGTGTTTTCCTTGTTTACATTATCTTGAAGGATAAGTTTCTAGCTATAAAGAGGCTTAATCTTCAGTACCGGTTTTCTCTTCTTGTTTATTCACAATGTAACGATATGGCGCTTGAAATAAGTGTTTTTTGGTTTGTTCTTTGAGTCAATTGTTTAACAATTGGTATTAGAGCACTGAAGAACCAGGGCATGTGATAACAAAATCTAAAGTCACTTCATTGGGTGTTTTTCTTTTTCTACGCAGCAATTTGATCAAGATAAAGGCAGGTTCAAATCTGATCAGGGAGTGATCAGACGTCTTTGACAGTTTTCGTTATTGATTCAGATACCCAAACCCTTTTATTCCTAGCCAAGGATAAGACCAGTAGCTGGTTCTTTTTTGGCAGAAGATTCCGATCAGAATTGCAGGAAAAGCGGACATCAAGGATTCGTCAAGCAAGAAGCTTTGAATCGAGTCTCGCTTAGCGGATAAAGAGAAAAACAGTAGAGGTAGCGGTGTAGCAGGTCTTTTTTCTTTGATTGATGGTCAAGAGCAGATTGTTCTAAGACCTAGGAAAAGGTTTGGTGTATCAGCTCTGACAACAAGACTGAAGCTGTTTAAACAAAAAGATGGCAATGGTACCAACAAAAAAAGGTAGTTCTATGTCATATCAGTTTCCGGTGTTAACGTCTTCAAACTATCCGGTGTGGGCTATTAAAGTGAAGACAATTATGGACGCTTATGGCATATGGGAGACTATTGAACCAACTGTTGGTGCTAATGTTGATCCAAAGAAATCAAAGATGGCTCTTGCTTTCTTGATTCAAGCCATCCCAGAATAACTTGTGTTACAAATGGCATCTTATACAGATGCAAAACAAGTTTGGGAGGGGCTGAAAACACATTTTTTGGGGGGTGGATCGAGTCCGAACAGCTAGGTTTCAAACATTGAGGAAAGAGCTCGAAAGCTTACACATGAAGGAGAGTGACACGGTAGATAATTTTGCAAGCAAACTAAGTGGGCTAGCTTCAAAATCAAGGAGTCTCGGATCAGACCTAGAGGAGAAAGTATTGGTGAGACGTTTGCTTGATTCTATGCCTAAATCGTTCCTCCAAAATGTAGCCTCCATGGAGCAATGTTTTGAGTTGGACACTATGCCATTCGATGAAGCTGTTGGAAGGTTGAAGGCATACGAGGAACGTGTCAAGGGACCTAACAAAGAAGAAGAAGTTCATGGGAGGTAGATGTTTTCTAAAAGGGAAAAGGAGAAAAAGCACGGTTGTGAGCATTGTGGTTTTGGAAGTTCAAATCGGGATGACTTTGGACGTGGCCGAGGAAGAGATTGTGGGTCCAGGAAAAGTCAAGATGGTGAACGGTTCCAACGGGATAAGAGCCACGTTAGATGTTTCAAGTGCGGTGAGTTTGGACACTTTGTGAATGAATGTCCAAAGTAGAGGAAAAGGGAAGAAGTTAACTTGTCACGGTGTGAAGATGATGAACCAACATTGCTATGAAGAGGAAAAGTAAACAAACCATGATTAAGGGGGTGAGTGGTGGGTTTAATCATGTTTTATCAGGTTAAGTTGTTTTTATTATTAAAATAAAAACGTTGTAAGATTTACAACAGTGTTTTTAGAGGATTACAGCTGGAAATTACCAGCTGATAGTTTCCTAGTTTAGGTTGTGTTTTCCTTGTTTACATTATCTTGAAGGTTAAGTTTCTAGCTATAAAGAGGCTTAATCTTCTCTATTTTAAAGTATCGGTTTTCTCTTCTTGTTTATTCACAATGTAACAACATGGCAGCTTGAAATCAATGTTTTTTGGTTTGTTCTTTAAGCCAATTGTCTAACAGTGACATATGTTCTTTTGGACTAATCTTAAAATATTAAACTTTTAAGAGGTTAAAGTAGAAAGTTTGTTTTAAATTGTTTCGGTTTTATCTAATTGAGTTTTATAGTTTTGGGTTACATTAAGTTTTGGATTAGATTGTTTTTGTTGGTGGTTTTTTAGGGATAAAGTTTTGACTTTTATGTTTTGTTTTAGTATAAATAGAGATAAAGTTTGTAGGTAAAATTGTACAAAAGTTTGATTTAATAAAGTTATGTTTTTTCTGGGTTTATTTTATTTCTTCACATATCTATTTTGGTTCTGGGAAACAGGCTAGCAGGACTTCAATTGGTATCACAGCCATTGAAGGCTCATCCCAAGAAACTATTGAAGACGCGTTCCAGGCATCAAAGGATTGTTTCAGGCGACAAAGTTGCAGCTCGATTTCTGTGTGAAATCGAACGGCTCAGCATGAGCAAGATGAGAAAAGGAAGGTGATCTGCGTGACTAAACAAAAATACGTTCCGGGTGAACCAAAACAACTTCTGAGTGAGCTGGCAAGAAGAGATCTATGTGATCAACAGAGTTTTGGGTGAACAAAGGTTCTAGGTGAATCTGTTTGATTAAAGGGGAAGGTTCCATGTGAATCAAACCGAGGAAGAAGCATGGCAAATGTAAATAAGGCGGGATGTGGTGCTTTGGTGCCAATAAGAGAGAAAAATCAAATATCTTTGCAGTGCCATAAAGCTAACAACCACCAATTACACACCATGGGCGATCATGGTGGAAACGATTTTGAAGGCATAAAGCCTATGGGATGAGATAGAGTAAGTGACTGGAGCAACAGTTGATGCTTGAAAGAACTATACAACAAATGCTATCATCTTTCAGTCATTGCCTGAAGATATCCTGGTTCAAGTAGCAAGATATGAATATGCAAAGGATGTATGGAAGGCAATTCAGGTACGATTTCCTGGAGCTAAGCGAGTACAAAAGGCTTGATTACAAACTCTTCGGAATGAACTAGTAAGATTGAAGATGAAGGACAGCGAGACCATTGATGAATTCTCAGGAAAATTGAGTAGTATGCTCATTAAATTCAAGAGTCTTGGATTAAATATAGAAGATGAAGTCATAGCCAGAAAGTTGCTAAATTCAATCCCAAACAAGTTCCTGAAAATAGTGGCAACTATTGAACAATACTCAGAAATTGATGTGATGCCATTTGAAGAAGTTGTTGGGCGAATTAAAGCATACGAAGAGAGGATCAAAGGAATGGACGAATTAGAAAGCCAAAATAAATTGTTGTTGTCTAGTTCAAATACGGGGAATAATCGTGGAAAAGAAACCAATGGCAGGAACAATGGTCGTGGAAGGGGTGTAAATGGCTTCAAAAGTCATCGAAAAGGGCTGATTTAAATGAGCAGAAAGATAATGATGGAGCAGATCCTGAATGTGGAACTATAAAAGAAACCTATGGTGCTATGAATGTCGAAGGGTTGGGCACTTTGCTTATGAATGTCTTGATTTAAAGGAAAAGGAGGAAGAATTAAGCTTTGCTCAAGCTCATGAAGATGGACCACCTCTGATTTGAAGAGAATAAGACATATTACAAGATTAGGGAGTGATTGTTGGACTATCTTGAAATATTAAATAGTTAAGGGGTTAGAGTAGAAAGTTTGTTTTAAATTGTTTTGGTTTATCTAATTAAGTTTTAAAGTTTAGGGTTAGATTAAGTTTTGGATTAGATTGTTTTTTGTTGACGGTTTTTAGGGATAAAGTTTTGACTTTTATATTTTGTTTTAGTATAAACAGGGATAAAGTTTGTAGGTAAGATTTTACCAAAGTTTGATTTAATAAAGTTGTGTTTTTTCTGGGTTTAATTTTATTTCTTCGCATATCTATTTTGGTTCTGGGAAAGAGGTCAACAGGGCTTCATGTTCATTTTGTTTTTATTAATCAGCATGGGAGGCCCTGTGGAGGAGCAAACCCGATCTCTGTCCAGGACTCATTTTTTTAGGAGCACAAAATTTTCAAAATTTTTTTGTGTATTATATATATTTATTTGCTTTTAAAAATAAAAAATTGAAAAAACACAAATTTACAATTCGTTAGAGGCCTTTTTTCTGTGCTTGTCCAGGACACTTGAATTCGGGAGTCATGCATGAGCGAGCCACTAGCAGAACCAACACTCGCTCATGCTCAACTTGATTACAAAACAAACCAACTCAGTTTGATAAAAAAAAATAACTTTTTTTAAGCCGAGCATTTTTCGAGCAAACTACAAGCCTCAGTTTTTTAAACAACACAACATAGTAAACTAGAAATAAATACCTGTAATTGGTGTGAGCTCCAGCTCCATTCCAATCACCCTGTTTAAATCCCCAAATTTTAAACGAGACCATTAATTTTTTAACAAACATAAGTTTAAGAAATATGTTTATAAAAACTAACCGGAATAGGCTTCGGGTCAAACGAAACCACAACTCCCGCAATCTCGGTTATCCTCTGTAAAACAGATTTTCATCATAAAAACATGTAAAAAAACTACTGTTTACGACAATTAATGTTTTTAGACAAAAACATAAAAAAGTTGTCGGGTTACCTCAAGAATATACCGGGCAGCCCACAACTCGTCACCAGCAGAGATGCCGACCGATGGCCCGACTTGAAACTCCCACTGCGTGTCATTTTAAATGCGAGTGTTCACGAGGAATGCACCTCATTAACGTGTCTCATAAGTAAAATAATAAAAAAAAGGGGCCTGTTAGGGAGACGCCCAGGTGGATAACTGGACACCCGTCAATACGACCCGTATTGGGCTTTACGGGTCGTATTGAAAAGAATATTCTGACAAAAACTGACACGTCAAATCATAGGTCTGACGCAGGTCTGACACACCCATACGGCCCGTATGTCACAATACGGCCCGTATATATCAAATAAGAAAAATAAAAAAGTAAGAGAGAGAACAAAATATAGGGGTAAAGTTAGTAAAAAAAACGAGTTTTACCAAAAATAGGCCTTTATGGGCTCAACAAGGAAAAAATACAGAAAAGTGTTTGGAATCTGTACAGTGTCAGACCATGAACTGTACAGAACTAGGCCTAGATCAGTTCCAAGTTCCAACGACATAATCAATTAAGTCTATTTTTGCCTTAAAAACTTAAAATATATAAGTTGAGGGTCCAAAAATAGCAATAAAATTCTGATATAAAAAAATAAGTTTATCCCTATACGGGCCGTATTGGGCCATACGGCCCGTATGTACTTTCAACCGTCAAACATTTTTCTGACAAACTCTGACAAAATCTGACACCCATACGACCCGTAAAGGGTCATACGACCCGTAAAGGCCTAGGTGGTGTCAAATAATCCATAGGGGGTGTCCAAATAACCTGCCCCTAAAAAAAATGAATATGTCACCTAATATTAATAAAGTTTTTCAAGTGTTGCAAAATGCAAAGTAATCAAAAGTTTTTTTTTTTTTTTCTCTTTAAAACTACTTAATTTTCATTTAAACTTAAAAAAATATGTAATCGTGAAGAAAACAAATTTATAATTAATAACAAAGTTTCAAAATTGTTAAATTTAAGTGAAATTGAGGCAAAATAATAATATAATACTTATAAATATTCATATATGTTTTATTTGACTCGATTAATTTAAAAAAATTTAAATATTTATAAAAAATTACACATTATTGAAAGATAAAAGTTGAGTGACTTTAAAGAGATGAAAACTTTTGGTAACTTAATTAAAATACTTGAAAAAATTGGTTGCTATTATACAGAGTCACCCTAAAAAAAGTAAATTATCATTATCATTCCTATGATTTGTTTACTTTTGTTATTTAAGTTCAAAAGTTTAAATTTTATTATTTTTGTTCTTGTGATTTCTTTTTTATTGTCATTTTAGTTAAGTGATACTTAAACTTTTAAACTAAAATGACAAAGTGACAAAACTACAGGAATGGCAATGATAAAACATTTAGTCAAGTGACAAAACTACGGGAACGACAATGATAAAACATTTAGTCCAGTGAAATTTAAACTTTAGTCCAGAGAATCGATCATAGGGGCAGAAAGGGTAATTTACTCCAAAAAAAAGATTAAAGCTTATTACGATCATTTACTTTTTATCGTTTCTTTTCATTTAGCTAATTAAATTAGATTCTTTCATGTTTTCTTTTTTAATTTCAAAATATTTATTACTAACAAATGTAATACACATGTTTTTAATCAAATGTGTTAATAATTTACTGTTTTAACCTCATAAACGACTAACCTGGCCCGGCATGACTTCACCATTGATCCCACTAATATTAATGCCAGCATACAAACACGCTTTGTAGTGTGCATCGACTACATCACGTCCAAAAGCTTTATCGGCCCCAATGCCACAATAATAAGGCCCCTAAATCATATTAAACCGATCTAATTTTGTTAAAATTACTAAAAAAATAAAGATAAAAATGTGTAAAATATATATTATTACTTGAGGTCCAGGGAACCCTCCTTGAGGCCAGCCCAAGGGCCAGTTGATATTCTTCTGCAGCAACGTATATTCTTGCTCGATACCGTACCTAAGACACATGGTTCAAAACTATAAGCATAAAAGTCGCGATTTGATCGCGTTGCAAGCGTGGGCTGATAGGCAGATGTATGTGTGTGTATATGTTGTCTCGAGACAGCATTGATTTTTTCGGTTTATATGAACATTTATGAAAGATATTTTCAAGTGAGAACATTGGTTTTTGGATTAGTGATAGTATCAGTTGTAACGGCTTGTGTTGAAAGAGTTTTTTTCTTCAATCAAACATGTGAAAACAGAACTACGTAATAGGATAGGAGATGGATATCTGAATGATTCTTGCAATTGTTATATTGAAAAGGAATTATTCGAACAAGTTTCAGTATAAGTTGTAATGCAACGTTTTCAAAAGATGAAACTTGTAGGAAACAACTATAAATAGTTTTTTTAATTTGTAAAAACTATCGAATTTATATAGTGTGTTTTTTAAATTTCTATTCACACTTTTTATCGTATTGTTTTTTATTATGTGAAGAGCATTACCCGACGTGCATAGTAAAACCGGCCCAAAAAAATTATGTCCGGTACTATGAAACTAGATTATAAAAATACAGTGTCATTTTTTGAAAAACATCATGGATCCGCGACTGATTACAAGGTCAAAATGGTAAATGTACCATGGAATTTCCTTCTCGACTTCGGGGTGACTAAAGATTTTGGCTGCAGCATGCCTCTTGTTTGTGGGAATCGGCTCACCAGCTGGGGTGTATGCGTCGCAGATCACCTATATTTGTGCACAAGTCGTTATATTCGTATACGATGACTTATTAAATCAGTAACAGTACCAGTAACAGTACCAGTAACAATAATAGTACGCGTTATCTTCACTTATTTATATTTTTAATAATGGTACACCGATGTATAACTTATTTATTTTCCACATTAATAGAAGAGTAAATTACGGTTTTATCCATGTGATTTAAATGTTTTAATTATTTCAACCAAAATAGTATCTTCTATCAATACAACCCCTTGGTTTAAAATCTAACGGTTTTGCCCCTAACAATAGTTAGGTTTAAGGGTCAAAACAGTTAGAATATTTAAGTTTGGGGCTAAAACCATTAATTGTTTAAATCAGGTTGCCTTTTATTAAAACACTTAAATAATATAGCCTAAAACTGCAATTACTCGTTAATAAAATATATTAATGATAATTTTGAAGATATATATCATTGCCAACACCCGTGACCAGAAAGGTACCATTACATCATAAAGCAAACAATCAAATAAAGGTGCAATCTTTTTGTCACGTTTGAAGACAATAATATAGCTATTTTCCTTTCTAAAAATACTCCCAATGAACATCAATATTTTTTGGGTAGTGTTAAACTTACACCCCAAAATAATGTCTGCACACCCCTCAAACGCCCCGTAGTGGCCACTACGGGGCGTTTGTGTACGAATTGTACTAGCTCGGTCAAACGACACGTACCATGATTAGACCTAAACGCCCCGTAGTGCCCACTACGAGGCGTTTTCGTACGAGGTTCTGCAAAAGCTTCCGACATGTCAGTTGATTAGACCCAAACGCCACGTAGTGGCCACTAAGGGGCGTTTAGGGTTAACCCTAAACGCCGCGTAGTGACCACTACGTGGCGTTTAATGTTTAAAACGTGACAAATAGGTTGCAACTTACGAATTCATCGTCCATATATACACACATACTGAGTTACAATATTACGCATTCTCTCGAATCACTCTCCAAATACTTGAACCAGTTTCTCTTGTTTCGTTTAATAAATATCTACACTACAGCCGTATTTTTTATTTGAAATATGTCTTGGTGGGACGGAGACTTTTTCTTTGGTCAATATTCCGACGTTTCGCGTGTGGCTGAAACATATCAGGTACGAAACTGTGTATACTTGCTTTTATTGTTAATCAAATGACAAACTAATCATAATGTTTTTAAGGATGAGACTGGTGTGCAATCGTCTGAGGCGACAAATAGACCCGCATTGCCAGATCTTAACGAAGAGGTTGCGGGTCAAACTTCGTACTGGCAGTTTGATTTGAACCAGGAACCTTGCTATGATGAAGACGTTAACAGGGAATGTTACGGTGGTGAACAATCACAACCACCCCAAGTGGCCGTTAAAAAGGAAGAAGCTGACATTGTATACCAAAATATGGATTGGAATACCAATGAGGTAATATATTTTAACTTATTTTTAGTTAGATGGACATTAGTTTAATGACAACATTGTTTTCAGATATTCAATTCTGTGGAGGAGCTGATGGCATGGGTGAAAACTAGAGCCCTTGATAATGGATACATCGTAGTTACCGGACGATCTAAGAAAAAGAAGGGGACCGATGAGGTCAACAAAATCTGGCTTGTGTGTGATCGTGGTGGTGAACACAATAGTACAGCCATCTTAAGGCGTACCGGTAGCAAGAAAATCGGGTGTCCTTTTAAATTAATAGGGATATACGACTCTGATTCTTATGGTTGGAAGCTTCAGGTCAGAAACGACAAACACAACCATGAACCTGCTCAAAATCTTGAGGGGCACCCGTTTGTTAGAAGAATGTCCGAGCAGGAACAAAACATGGTGCACCATCTAACTGAGCAACACATGGACCCACGCAACATACTTTCCAGCCTAAAGAAGCATAATCCCAACAACGTCTCCATCCGTAGAGACGTATACAATGTGCATCATAAATTTAAAAATAAACAAAAAATCGGATCAACCCCAATGCAGGTCTTAGAGAACCTGCTACATACTAAAAATTACGTATACTTTACTCGGGAAAACTCTGAAACGAATGTCGTGGAGGAGATTTTCTTTTGTCATAAAAAATCATACACCTGGTGGCGTGCGTTCCCACATGTCCTTATGATCGACGCGACTTACAAGACTAACATGTACAAACTTCCTTTTGTACAGATAGTTGGTGTTACCTCAACACACCATACGTTTTGTATTGCTCACGCGTTCGTGAGTAAAGAAAAAGAGGAAAATTATCATTGGGTTCTAGAACGAGTAAAAGATATGCTAGATAAGTGTATGGAGCCCCGCGTGATAATAACCGACAGAGACCTTGCTCTGATGAATGCATGTCGTAAGGTCTTTCCGCACGCTTCCAGGTATTTATGCAGGTGGCACATAAGCGAAAATATCGCAAAACACTGCAAGGCGAGTTTTTCAGACGGTGACTGGAAAAAGTTTAAGGGTCGTTGGGGGAATTTGTGTGACTCTTCGTCGCCTGAAATTTACGACTACAACTATAACCGCCTGTACCAACAACTTGTCTCAGATAACCGTCAAAGTTAGCGTCATTCAATATCATTATCATTATTTTTGGTAAAATTACGTTTTCGTATGTCATAGTTTTTTTTTTATTTCAGGGGTTTTGAATTATGTGACTCAGACTTGGTTAAACCCATACAAAGACATGTTTGTTACAGCCTGGACTAACAGAACGCCTAACTTTGGTCAACGTACAACTAACAGAGTCGAGAGTCAACATTCAAACTTAAAAAGATATCTAAGAACCACTAATAACTCGCTCTCGACACTGGTAGGTTTTGTTGATCAAATGATAGAATTGCAGGAGGTAAACATGAAACATGGGTTTGAAACAAGTTTAATAAAGACAATGGGTCATCATAAAATACCCTTGTTTAATAACTTACGTGGCAAGGTTTCACATAAAGCTCTTGATTTACTACTTGATGAAATAAATAAGATCAAGGTTATGCGTCAAGGTAGTATGTCATGCGGCCACCAGTTGTGGACAAGTTGTGGCTTGCCATGTGCCTGTCGGATCTCAACATACGAAAATACAGGTATCAAATTACTGTAATCAATTCCTCTTTGTTTGTTTTTTACATTTTTTTTGTTGTAAACTGATTATTTTCCTTTCATTTGTATACAGACACGATTATCCCGCTTTCTGATATAGACATCTTCTGGACAAAACTTGACACTAAGTACCCGACACTTCTAGAAGACGAAGAAATCGACGTTGCAGCACAAATGGGTCTGGTGACGCAGGAAATAAATTCAAAACCTCAGTCAGTGAAAAAGAGTCTGGTTAAAAAATACTTTCGCAGGTGTTTCCGTTTAAAAGTGAAAAGAAAACGCCATTGGTTCAGAAGGATACACGCGGACGTCCGACATTGAAGACTCAACAAGAAAGGGGGAGTGAATCTAGACAAAGCGCAGTTGTCGACTCACAAGAGAGTAGTTTTCAACTTCCAAGGCATAGTTCTTTCACTCCAGCAATGTCAAACCATCAAAGACCCGCCCTCCAACGTAGTCGTTCAACGTCTTCTAGAGGGAAAAAAGGACTCGAGACAAGTCAAGTTGACTCGGTAGTTGCCTCGCCAGTGAAACCAGAAGGAATGAACAATCTTAGACGATTTGGTCGTTACATTCCTTCAATGCTTCATTGTTATGTAAGCAACATACAAGATGTTATGCCAGATGGTAATTGTGGATTCAGGTCTTTAGCCGTTGGGTTAGGGTTCGATGAAAATCAATGGGGTTTCGTTCGACAGCAACTGTTACAAGAAGTGGACACCAATAGGGAAGCATACAGATATGTTCTTAACTCCGTTGATGAAAATTTATATGAAGCAATACGTCATAGCATAAACTGGTTTGATATCAAACCTGCACCTGAAGAACATTGGATGCTTATGCCTTATACGGGACTCGTTGTTGCACAAAGATTTGGCGTTATAGTTCACCTTATCACTCAACAAGGGTGTGTCACGTTTTTCCCGTTATGGTTAGCTCCATCGACAATACCACAACATAATGTGGTTTGTCTTCTTCATATGCCACAACATTTTGTCAACATAAGGTTGGAAGGGGATTATCCGATTCCAACTCTAAGTGCGGTCTGGAAACGTTACCGAAATGATGCGGCCGGTGCGTGGGAGCTGATTTATCAAGAACGAATCCAACGGTATAGATCGATTATAGAAGCAAACAAAGAAGTATATTATCACCACGAAATTCTGTAACTTTGTATATTTATTGAATATAATTAGATTACATTACATTTATATATAATATCATTATATATAATATAAATTATATATAATAAATATTAAATATAATATAATTATATAAAACAAAATAATATAATAAAAGATAATATAATTATACTTAATATAATCAATTATATTACATTTAAATATAATTATATATATTACATTTAATATAATATCATTACATATAATATAAATTATATATAATAAATATTAAATACAATATAATTATATAAAACAAAATAAAAGATAATATAATTATACTTAATATAATCAATTATATTACATTTAATATAATATCATTATATATAATATAAATTAAAAATTAAAAAAAAAATAAAGCTAAACGCCACGTAGTGCCCACTACGTGGCGTATTAGCATTTAATAACCCCAAAAACGCCCCCCGGTTCCCCACAAACGACCCACGCGACCTCGTACACTCTCTACGCCACCGCCGAAGACCGCCGCTGACCGCCGCTGACCGCCGCTGATTTTTTTTTTTATTATTAATATTTATTTATTATTTATTATTATTATTGTTATTATTACTATTATTAATATTTATTTAATATTTATTATTATTGTTATTATTTATTATTGTTATTTATTTATTATTATTATTATTATTGTTATTATTACTATTATTAATATTTATTTAATATTTATTATTATTGTTATTATTTATTATTGTTATTTATTTATTATTTATTATTATTGTTATTATTACTATTATTAATATTTATTTAATATTTATTATTATTGTTATTATTTATTATTGTTATTTATTTATTATTTATTATTATTATTGTTATTATTATTAATATTTATTATTATTGTTATTTTTTTTTGTTTATTGTTATTATTTATTATTACTATTACTATTATTATTATTTATTATTTATTATTCGTAATTTGTTTTATTTTATTTGTTCATCATTCAGATATGTCTTCTTCTGATGAGATGGAGATTGCTGGTGACGATGTGGGACAGCCGCATGTTGATGATCTAGATGTCGAGCATGACGAGCTTATGGACCATCCCTGGTTGGCATTTCCTCAGCGGACGAGCGCGCGTAAGAGGCGCGATCGTCTCCTGAAGAAGGAGATGGGCAACCAGAAGGCGATTGACTACGACCTGCTGGCTGAGCTTGGCCAGCAGGAGAGGATGACGGCGATCATTGGCGAGGACACGCCATGGTCTCGTCTTTTTGAGATGACGTATGCTCCACAGTACCGACTTATTACTGTGGAGTTTCTTTCGACATTTAGGTACAGGCCTCAGGCTCCTGATTTCCAGCCACAGCCGGGTCAGGCCCAGCCGGCAGAGATTTCCTTTAGACTCTGCGGGGCCCCGTACCATTTGTCTTTAGCCGAGTTTGGGAGCGTACTCGGTTTGTACACCGAGCAGGAGACTCAGATGCCGATCTACACGACGGCTATTCATACAGCTGACGACGCCGTCGTCAGTGCTTGGTGGCCTCGGATAGGCGACGACGCCTTTGACCGCAGCGCCCGGGTCACGCGTATTCGTGACCCGCTCATTCGGTATTTGCACCGGTGCATTGCCTCGTCTGTTACAGGACGTGGCATGAGCCAGGAGTGGTGCACTTCACAGGATTTATTTTTTTTGTATTGTATATTGAGTGGGAGACCGTGCAACCTTGCACGTTGTCTCGCCGAGTACTTTAGCACGTATTACCACCGCCAGGAGAGGGGGCTGATCTTCGGGGGGGTGTATGTGACACGTATTGCTCGTTTTAACGGGCTTATAGATATGGAGCCTGCCGGTATGGAGGCCTTTCATCCAGTTCGTTTAGATCGACGGACAGTGCTTGGCATGCGTATCGCGCAGACATTCCCACGGGTCGGGCTTCGATTTTCGCTCCAGAGGGGGGTCATTTGGCAGCCGGGGCCAAATGATCTCCATTACAGAGACGAGGACCCTATGCCTGTGTTCCCACAGCCGCAGCCACAGCCACAGCCGCAGCAGCCGCCACCGCCGCCGCCGCTGCCACATGGCGAGGGGGAGCCGCATCAGGATGTGCCACATCAGCATCCTGAGCGCATATACAGAGCGGTGCGGCTTCCCGCTCGTGTCGAGGCTATGATACAGGAGATAGCTGATTCGACGCAGCAGCTCATCCAGCAGCATGAGCACATGCAGCAGCAGCAGCTCGAGCTCACGCAGCAGTTGTTGCAGATACAGCAGCAGCAGACGCAGATCCTACAGCAGCAGTCTGATCAGACGCGACGACTGGATCGGTTGGAGGATCTGATCTCGTGGCATGTGCATGTCGAGCTTAGGCATGCAGAAGGTGAGGGTATTCAGCTTCCTGCAGTTCCTCGGCCACGAGATTATCCTCCTCCACCTCCACCTCCACCTTAGTATTTTCAGTCATATTTGTATTTGTTAAACATACACTTGTATTCATGTTTATAGTTTGTATATATTTGGTTGTTTTGGTTGATGATGCGTGCATATATCTGGTTGTTTTAGTTAGTGATGCGTGTTTATTATTTAAATATGCTTTGTTGGTGATACGTGTTTATTATTATATGTTTTCTTGTTGATGCGTGTTTATTATTTAAATATGTTTTGCTTGGTGATGCATTATTTATCGTATTATTCTGTAACATCAGTATGCTTAAACAAAGAACGTCATTCATATATAAATTATTTAATATATTTAAATTTTAATTAAATCTAAAAAGTAAAAACATTTTTAGCTTTCAAAACTAAATGTTTTAAAAAACAATTAAAAAATAAACGAACTGAGAGACCGTAAAAAATAAAAAACAAGTTTTAAACAAAAAAATATTAGATTTTTACAAACAAAAAAACATGCGTTTAAAAAAATAACTAAACTTTTACGTACGAGAGATACGTCGTCGTAAAATAAAAATGCTACGAGAGATACGTCGCAAAATACGCAAAATATAAAAATAGTTTTTAAAAAAAAAACTATATTTTTACACCTCAAAAATCATACCCAAACCCCCCAAATCACCCTCAAACGACCCAAGATGGTGCGCGTTTGTTTTTTTTAGACCTAAACGCCCCGTAGTGGTCACTACGGGTCGTATAGGTCCTGAAAAAGCTGACAAAAGAATTCTGTCGTTTAAGGTTGTCAGTCTGTGGCTCAAACGCCCCGTAGTGGCCACTACGGGGCGTATGGGTGGCGGCGGGGTGTTGATTTAAAATCCTGGGGTGTGTAGATAACCCTTCCCTATTTTTTTAATTTACACAACTCCAAAGAATCTTGTGAATTGAGCCATAACACACGTAGACCTATATTATATAAAAGAATCTTGTAAATTGTGCCATTCAACCATATCCAGAATTAAAAAGAAAAACACTAATGCGAGACAAGTGAACCAAAATAAAAAAATAAACATATGCTATAATAAAATAAAATAGTATGATAAAATACTCATGGTAGGTACTCCTTAATATATCCTTAATTTCGTTTTCTAATATCTTGTATGAAATAAAAAAGCATATTTAATATATATATTGTATATAAGTGTTATAAACTAACAGTTTAAAACAAAAAATACATATTTATTTAAAATCAATAGATAAAATTATTAAACTTGATGCTTATTTCTCTTTCTTATTTGTTAGATATTAGTGTAAAATACCAAATCGTTTTTAAGTTATGATATGCATTCGTTCGGAATACAATATAAAAGCAAAACAAATCCAACGACAAACACACCATGTTTATCCAACATGACCCATTTAACTGAAAATATTCATGGTTTGAAATTGATCCAAACCTGTTTGGATTAAACTCAAATGTACAAATTTCACGTTAAGTTTATGTTTTTATAAATCAGATCTTTTATATAAAATCAAACAAAGAAAAGAAGAGAAAACACACCAAGATGTTGTTTCCACCCCTGAATGGATCCTTGAAAATAGCTTGAGGACTGTACATTCATCAAGATCACATTTATCAAAAAGTATAGCGGACAATCTTGACCCAAAGCAAGATATATGGGTTGGTTTGGGTAAACGATTATAGTATTTTGGTTGAGATTGGTAACATAATAACATGAAACGGGTTGAGATGGGTAACACTTTAACACAATGTGAGTCAAGATGAGTAATGGATAACCTAAAAACTATGAGAAGAAGATAAATTCAAACGGTAAGACTTATTAATAATATATTTGACGATAAAATTAGTAAAGATTATGTAAATAAACTATTTGTTTACTTAAAACGCATTCTAACTTCAACTAAATTTATGTTTTTTAAAAACGAACTATTTAGACCGAAATTGATTTTGTTTAAAACTCATCCTGATCCTGATCCGAATCCATTCTGACTCGTAACCCATATAAATCACGGGTCGAATACTCACTAGAGGATGACTTCGCTGTCCTCGCCCGGGGCTTGACCCGTGCTTGAGCCATCATAGTTCCATTTCGGTAGCTTCTTGGGATCACTGACCGGTTCAGGAAGGGTCTATTAAAAAAAACAAACAATTAAATGAACAATTTAATATGACCCACCAAAAGATGATCACTACGCATAATCATATTACTTACTCTTGCTTTGCTTCGAAGATCCATACCCGATCCACCAATCCTGTATGAAAGAACAGAAATCAGATTAATTAATAATATAAAGATCCAGTTTTTTTAGCACCGTGTTTTTGAACGGCTAATTCTTGAATCATTAACGGATCACTAACAGATTAATAATACCAGGGCACTACTCGATTATATCCATAATCCATCCCCAAGTCATAAGTTATGAAGGAACTCAAAACTGTGAGAAAAATCCTTGTGGGACTTTTTTTTATGACCGGGAACCCACTTGCGTGGTAAACTCCGGGCCCTCCCCAATACCCGACTAACAGGGAAGAACGGGTAAACCGCGGGCGCAAGCACCTAGGTCGGTGGCCTTGTGGAGAAATTGTTACCGCAATGACTAGAACCCATGACCTCAAGGTTGAGAACTCAACACTCTTAAGGTTCCCTTGGGATTTAAACGCAAGACCATTTGGCTTTTTAAGTCTTATTCCACCATCAAAATACCGCTATGATTTACGGAATTTACAAGAAATTTGGAAGAACATTGATGATCTAAAGGTGAGATAATTAAGCCTAAATCAAACATAAAATCAAGATTATCACTGTAAGGTAATCTACAACATCAATATGCAAGATCAAAACCCCAGATCAGAATGATGGCTACTAGATTGTGTTTCATGGTTAAAACTACAAATGAGCGTACAACATCCTGCCAAGCGTTGACTTTTTTGTTACCAGGGTCAACAACAAAATCTGAAGATCACACACAAATTATGAAGATCTATTTGCAACCAACAACTGGTAGATCGATTAATCAGCAAAAATTTATCCAAAATACAAAACCCCACATCGAATCGAAGCATTCATGGAGAAAAACAAGGGATTCAAGAATCTTGATTTGAATCGTATAAAAAAGTCAAAGATGTGTAACAAAAAGTCAAGAAATTGATCAAGATCAAGATCCAAATTGCAGAAACTAACCAGATGTATTCAGCAATAATTTTCTTGGTGGAATCTGTGAGATTGAGATTGATGAGATCGTTGAGCAAAGCCATTCTGAAAGCAAGTAATTTGCTCTCTTTCTAAATCTTTCGACTGTGAAATCGAAGGAGATGAGTGTGCAATTTATAGTACAACATATTATATGTATAAAATACGTAAAAAAAATCATATTTTTATTAATTATTTGATTATTTTATTGTATTTAGTTTTTTAAGCATCTGAATTTTGAATAAAATATTTCCTAAAAGTAGGGTACATTGGTGGCAGATATTATTAAATGGAAAACGAATATATGGTTGTCGTATAATCTAAATGTTATTCTACAAACTTAATTAAAAAATAAAAAATAAAAAATAAAAAATAAATAAATAAAAACCTTAAATGGTACTATGATGATGAGTGTGATCACCATTCACCAGACAACTCATCAATTGTTGTTATATAGTCCATATAAAAAGTAACGGAAATTACTAACCAATAGTTTTACTTAAATATCTATTTATTTAAAAGTAACCATCCAAACTTTGTAAACAACTACATGAAAGTATTTATCAATTAAAAGATGCGGAATGATCGAATGATGTATATGTCACATGTACAATTTTGCTTTTAAAAATGGATAATGACGTTGACGAGCAACAATTAAGGCGATGAAACATGACAATAAATTGATAATGATATCCTTTTTTATTTAAAAATGTGTATATGACACAACCATCTTTTATTTAACTAAAAAAATCTGAGACTTGAAATCTAAGCTCCAAAAATGTGTTTTTTAGTTTGTGTGCGTTTTTTTAAAAGAAAACACATCACTTGATAGGTAAGTGTAGGGCTGTTACAAATAAAATCTCCAAACTATTTCGAATTTGGTTACGGTTTTGAATGCGCAAGGCATGATTGAGTGATGCTTAGGTTTGAAGATAACGTCAATTGTTATGCAATTTGATAAATAGATATATAAACCATTCCAAAAGGAGATGAGTGTGTCATCAGTGATTCAGTGCGGCATTGCATTTGTATGCAATGTATATATTAGTTACAAACAATTTTATTATGTTTAGTATTTAGTATCTCAATTTTGAATTAATCAATTCCTAAAAGGTGGGTGTTTTGTTTGCAACAATAACTTAATGGAAACCTAGGGGTGTACATAGTGTGATTTGATACAATCATGACTATTTCTATAATTAAAATTTAAAACCGTTACTTTGGTTAAATCTATATTTATAAGATCATAACCAATTGATCGTTTAATCATTTATCGGATAATCGGTTCAGTTTCGGTTAAATTCGGTTAATAATTAAATTGTTGAAAACTAAGAAAACTTGTTAATAAGCTGATGAATTAAATATATATATATATTGATGATAAAAATCTAAGTGACATTCGTATGACTTTAAAGTGACTGAAAATGAGTGAATTAAGTAAAATTAAAACCATGTGAACAATAACTTATCTTCTAATATATTTAGTCTCACATGTAATCCATAATATTTTCATCTAATAAAAAGTTATAACTCACCTTCTATACTTGACTTGCATTGTAACTTCTTGAAGAAAAAAACACACACACATGGCTCGTGACAATGGAGATGGTCTGATTCGATGGAGATTATGATTTGCGTAACACACAACGCTCGAGACTTGATGCTAATTCAGAGCGATTGCGGATGGGGACCGCTCTAACCAAGTACCATGGTTTATTGGTTCCATGCATGGCCCTTTGATTTCCACAATGATGAAGTTGAAAAGACGAGTGACAGTTGACGAACAACGTATGACCTATTGCGGGAGGTGAGTGTTGGAGTCGTTATGAAAAATCATGTCATAAGACTTTTACTTGTATTTTTTAAAAGTAAATTAACTAGATGGTCGTAGTGTTTTGATAGTATTTTATTTTGGTCCATAGGTTTCATATTATTCGTATAATCTCATATTTTAAACATTGATAACACATAGAGCCTTATGTCGCTAAATTGCCTTCAAATATTGTGACCAAACTAACCTCACCTAAGGAGTATATGCGTTACAAATATTTAAAGTATGCGATCATATATGTAATTTATGAAACCTAAATACTAAAATCGAAATGCTAACAAACCATGCGAATCCTTTCAGCAATTTAGTCTTTTTATAACGAGTAAAGATCCTTAATCATACGAAATGTATTTACATATATATACGATATAATAATTAAAAGTTTTAGTTAGATACGTGTCAGCTTTATATCTCATCTAAAAATTTACTTTTCTTGTCCCTCTCTCTCCTTTAAATATTTGTAAATCATTTTTTTTATTATAATTTTTTTCTCGTTTATTAAATAATAATCATTTTACTGAATCTAATAAATAATAATATTATAATAAAAGTTGTATTTTTAAAATTTTTAAAATTTTTAAAACCATCTTTGAAAAAATGATATACTATTTAAAATAAATAATACTAAATTTATTTATTAAGTTCCTAAATATACAGTTCATAACCTGATGATTAAATAAAGGCAAGGGATGAGATTGGTATCATACCGGTCCAATACCGAAAATACCAGTACCAAAATTTCAGAAAATAGGCAACTAAAACCATAGGTACTGTACCGATATTTTCAGTATTTTACTGATTTTGTGTCGTTTTTTAAACATATCTTTTGTTGGAATAAAGATGAAAATATTAGCTTACAAGTTGTTCTCAATATTGTGAGATAATTATAAGAATAATAAAAAAAATCTAAGTATTTGAATACATCATAAAAACACATCATAATAAAAATCAAGTTTACAAACTAAGAATTCCAAACACAAGAATATGAATGCGTCATCCTTTGGATTTCTATAGTATTTTTTATATTTAATAAATAAAATAATAATTAAGTTTAAAGTCATCTATTATACTTAATAAATCAAAATAATTATGGGACACTTGTCACAAACATAAAGTATTCTTATATTAATTTTTCCGCTTCTCTGTCATAATAATTACACAAATTGATTGAATACTAATTATATAATTATATATATTTTTTTACATCTTTTTCAATTTAAAAAGTCCTTAATATTAAAAAAAATATTACATAATAATATTAAATACCATTTATATTATACATACATTTTAAAATTAAAAAGGAATTCTTAATATAATAAATATATTTTAATATTAAAAAACACACTTTTAAAAAATCAAATTATTATAAAATATGAAAATTTTCGAAAAATTTATAACTCATATATTTTTATAATTTATAAATCATTATTATAAACTATTTATTATTTTTTAGCAAATTGTTTAATAATAAAATATAGCATCCTATTATTTTGTAAAAAATACACTTCTTAAAACACAACTTTTTTAAAATGAGATGTTTAGAAACCAAACTTTGAAAAGGATTATTTTAAAATACAATATTATTATTTTTTTATGTAATGCTAATCATATTTTAAAACAAAAAATTATTTACAATTTTTAAATTTATATTATTAATTTTTAATCAACCCGTGTAATTTACGTGATACAAATTAAAACCTAGTGTATAGTATATATGTATATTCTTGTACTTGTATCAATTTGAGGATTTTCTGCATTTTACCGGTATAGGTTAGTGCCGATGCAATAATATGATAATATCAAGTAACGTTACCAATACCGATTCTACCGGTACGGTATTGGTTTGATACGGTACCGTTACTCGATGTTAAAATATAATCCCTAAACATATATGCCAAAAATGACATGATTTAAGTATTAAAAGTTCTATATGGCATGACAAGCAACCAATCAAGTGATGACATGTTAGCCTGAAATCAAGAATGTCACGTTTTCGGTTTATGTAATAAAAATGATGTCGAGTGTCATATTTGATTAATGAGATTTTAATATATATTCCTGTTTTTTTTTCCCCTTAATTTTTTAAATAACTTTCGACGCCACTGTTTCACACTTTCATTAATCTTTTTTTTATATATAAAATTCTGTAAAATGATTGTTTGTTTAAAGAAAATTGATAAAGTGGTCACTTTAATGATTTTTCTAGAAAGAAATCACATGTAACTACGGATGGTAAATCACACATCACACGGTAGGTGTGTGAGATCTAGTGAGTAATGACTCATGGTTAGGTTTGAAAATGATGTCTAATTGTAATCTAGCATACCATAAAAAAGTTATCTACGTACGTACATATATACATATACTAGTAAGGTACTCATGTTATACGACGGGATATAATACACTTATATTGATGATTTCGGCAAAACTCAAGTCACCTCATGACTTATCAAGACAACTATTTTTATTTAATTTTAATGTTTAACTAAAAGTGATTATAAGTTATTGTGATAACACATATAACTTGATAAGATCAATCAGAATCTTTGTTTTTGTTTGAATTTTTTTTGACCGTACAATTTTTACTTCTTTTATAAGTAAAAGCAAATTTACATGCATTTATGATTTTGTATTAGTGTAGAATTTAAGAATTTGGAGCGTTATATGACAAAAAGAAAAAAAAAACTTGCACCGATGCAAAAATCTCAACATAAATGTGAATTTACACACATGTAAGAAAAGAATGTGTTATATATGTGTATTAATTATAATAAAAAAAGAATTGAATTATTATTATATATGTTATATGGATTACCAACAAAAGAGTGTTATTATATGTTGATATATTGATCATATATGTGAATGTGTGTGTATATATACTAGGTTATTAACCTGTGTATTACACGGATTAATCATAAAATATTAAATAGTTAGTAATAAAAACTTAAGAATTATAAAACAATATTTTGGTATATAATGATTAAAGTAAGTATAGACAAAGATTTTATGTAATATACCAACAATTAAAAACTTTAATAACTAAAGATTTATTATCTGATTTTCTTAGTTTGCAACAACTAAGATTTGTATAGTTTTTTATGTCAAAAGTATAGTTTTTCCTATTATTTCTTTAAAACTTTTGGTTTTTTAAAAAATTAATTTTTAATTATTTTGTTTAAAAAAATGTCATTTTTTTATAAAAATCATATAATTTAAAAACATAGTTTTATAGTTGATTTCATTTAAAAAAAATCATTTTTTAAAAAAACTTGTTTTTTAGAAAACTGTTAATTTCCTAAAAATAACGATTTTAAATATTTCTTATTTACAAAAATATTATAATTTTCAGAAAAAAGTACATGTTTTTTAATACAATTTTAATTTTAATTTATTTAAAACTATTTTTATTTTTTAATATGAAAAAAGGTAAATAATTTGATTAATATTATAATTATTTAATAGGAGAGATGATATATTCATTTATTAATAAATAAAATTAAATGAAACAACAATAAGATGACATGTAACATTAGTATTATAAAAACATGATAAGTGATAAAAATGATTTTTGTTTATTATGGTAAGAAGATATATATACTCGTTTTTTTTTTCCTACAATTTGATTTTTTTTTCTAGAATGCACGTAAATAAAGGAGACCGAGAGACATGAAAATCACGAATTTCATAAACAGATGGGTTAAAAAATTTAAAGAAAAAACAACAGAGAGAGGAAAAACACACAAATCGAGGTATATAATTGTGCCGGATACATTATGAGAGTTAAAACTTATAAATTTTTAACTATTAGTTATTATGATAACCGAATAAGTATGTCTTATTACTTTGGGATCCATATTAAATTAAATCTAAATGTGTAGTTTTTTTCTTCTTTTTTAATTAATGTAACTATTGTGGGTCTCAAAGTAATAAGATGTAGTTATTCTGTTTTCATAGTAAAAAGAGTTATCAATTAAACCATTCACTAGCATTGCATAACATAAATTAATAAGTGGTAATCTTTCTTGATTTCTCTCGTTTTTCTTGATATTTACATGGATTATGATAATTTTGTGTATAAATCACGAAATTTAGTTGCCACAATGGTAAACTTGCTTTTGATTGTAGTAAGTTAATTGTAATTAAAATCAGAGTAAATTATCGAGATAATTCTTGTGTTTTGCTAGTATTTTACTTTATGTTTTCTCTAAGTTTCATAAATTACCTATATGACCCCAAACTTTTGACATTTGTAACACATATAGTCGTTATATGAAGGTAATTTGGTCAAATATGTGAGGTTAATTTGGTCACTTAAGGACAATATGTGTTACAAATGTTAAAAGTTTGGGACCATATAAGTAATTTATGAATACACAAAATTATGTAATCAAGTTATATTTATGCATACACACCCATATAAGCAAGATTTTGCATAACAATATTAAATTTGAATGGTGTTACGGTTCATGCATAGAGACATTTCTTTACAACTGACAACATGTTTATCAAAATTTTAATTACCAAACACATTATGCAAAAATACATAAAACATCATTTAGTTATATATTTTTTATACAAAATTAATTTTTTAGCCTAACGTTATTTTGTATATATAAATTTTTAAATATACGTGAAATTCAAGTTATATATCTCCTATTTCAAATGGACAAACAGGAAAAAAAAAACAGAGAGAGACTAATTTGGATATATAAAAATATAATGAGTTAATTATATGTATAATCCCTATGATTTAAGGGAAATTTACCAAAACAATTATGTTTGACAAGATTTTACCAAAATAATCATTGATATTTAGCCCCCATTTCAATTTTAGATTTTGCTTTATATGCCAATTTATGTACTTTTTTGTATCAGGAAGATACATACGGGCCCATATGTTGGCGGCTTTATCGGGATGTAAATGGATGTATTAAGACCACTTTTCTACCGACGTTTTAAGACGTCTTTAAACGCCCAAATTGAGTGTCTTAAGCCCTTAAAGCGGCGTCTAAATTAAGCATCTAAAGATGTCGGTAGAAGAGGGGTTTAAGACACCATTTATACCGCGATAAAACCATCAACATGTAGGTCTGTATGTTTTTTCCTGAGCCAAAAGAAGTACATAAAACTTTTATCTAAAGCAAAGTCTAAAACTAAAACACGTAGCTAAATACGAGTGATTATTTTGGTTGATATATTAAAACACATAAAGAATATTGTAAAAACCGTAATATACTCTTGACCTAATAGATTTCATAAAAGTTTCACGTAAATCATGCGTTTCTAAGATCGAGGCAACTTCATGCGTGTTAAAATTTGTAACATAATCGTGCTTTGCTTTGTGTGGAGTATCCATTTGAATCTTTTGTGACGTCGCCACCCATACGTTATCCGATTAGAATATTGCCACTCTTTTTCACTTTTCCGTTAAGGTATCTTTTTTAATTATTTATTTTTAATTTAACCATTTTCTTGACTGATAATAGTGGATTAATTGGTACGTTTCTGAATAGAATTTCGTATATGAACCATAATACGTATATCTCACAAATCTTGAAGAAAACATATCACTATAGTAAAAAACATGTTATAATATGAGCAATTAAAAAGATCAATTACTATCTCTCATCCGGTTAGAATATTGCCACTATTTTTCACTTTTGCGTTAAGGTATCTTTTTTAATTATGTATTTTTAATTTAACTATTTTCTTGACTGATAATAGTTGATTAATTCGTACGTGTCTGAATAGAATTTCGTATATGAACCATAACACATATATCTCACAAATCTTGAAGAAAACCGATCACTTTAGTGAAAAAAAACATGTTATAATATGAGCAGTTAAAAAGATCAAGCACTATATTTCGTCCGACTAGAATATTGCCACTCTTTCTCACTTTTCCGTTAAGTCGTTGTTTATTAATTGGGTCTTTTCACATTATGTATTATAACATTCGATTAAATCATTAATAATATTGACTATTTAAAGAAAATAATGCTTTTTTGCGTTTATCATTTTCTATCTTTAAAAATATCAAACAACCCTTAAATATTATTTCTATTTATTTAGCGAGATATACTTTTATTCATTATTATTATATATGATAAAGATAACTATTAATGATATCCAGAAAAAATTGACGAGTATTAGCATATTTTAGATAAACTATCGTGAAATTTATTTTTGTTTATCGTTCTATGTTTATTATATATTTAGTTCAATAGTTTGAGCTTTACAAAATGGAAAAATCTTTTGTATTTAACAAAATTTAAAATACCTAATGGGATTGTGGTGTTAAAAATAATAGTACAACCATCTTTAAACTTTCAAAAAGTAGAAAATCAGTGTCTATTTAAATTGATAGGGTTATATGATAAAGATCTTGATTTATGAGAGAAAATAAAAGAAAAGTTGGCCCATCCCGAACATTGTTGTGTGTAAGCTGGCCCACTGTTCACATTGTCAAAAGTCAAAATATAAATTTAGTAATTAAATAAATAAATATGTATAATTTTTGGATGTAAATAAATAAAATAATCATAATTAAGTATGCTATATCTTATAAGATTTAATTATGTTATGGTATACAATGTTTGGGGTAAGATAAAATAAGAATACAGTACAGTTTTGCTTAACAACATAAAAACATCAATTTTTGTAGTAGACTTTTTAACCTTATTTTTTTGCACTATATTCTTATTTTATTATTTACTATATATTTGTTTTATATATTGAATTTTTCTTTCTTTGTATCGAATTTTTATTTTTATGTTTTAAGTGAAAATTATGGTTCATAAAAGATTATCTACCTACATTGTCCTCTTTTAATATTTTTTTATGTTTTCACAATAACAACTTATGTTAAATATGTTTGCTCTATTTTACTACATTGAAGAACAACTAAAAACTTTGATTAGTGTCTCCATAGTCAATAGTGTTATGAAATTATTCTATATATAATTTAAGGTGGGGGGAATAGTGATTGTGGGCCCCACGGTTTTGTTTTGTTTTTTTTTTCCTCTTACACACACTCCCACATATTATATATATACACACACTCCCACATATTATATTATATACACTGGTATATTATTAAAAGAGATAAGGGGAGTAGTAAAATGGGTCACCTAGACTTTATCTGTACCATTGATTTGGAATTTTGAAAATAAAAATGTGGTGCGCATTGAATATGAATAAAAAAATTGGTTTTGAATAAACAAATCAGCTTTAATGTGGGTTCATGTGAACCACGTATTTATTTTCAAGATTCGAAATCGACGACCCAAATAGGGTTTAGGGGTTTTCTCTCTATGATTAGTGAGAAAATGTGGTCCTTTCTACGGTTTTGGTGGTGTTCGAAAAAAGCAACTGTTATTTGTTTGTTTTCATATAAAATTGATGTGTGCTTAGGGATTTGGGGTTTTTTTAATGCAACCAATTGGTTGCAGATGAGAAGGATATTGCCAGTTTTTTTTAATTATTTTCGTAACATATTTGTATGGATTTTGTATGATTTTATGTTTTTATAAGAAATTTGTATAGAGTTCATGATAATAGATTTGATTTTGCTATGTAACTTATGTTTCTGCAAATGACATATAATACACGTTGTCAGGAGTGTACTGTGATGACCCGCCGCAACGCGCGGCGGGTATAAACCTAGTTATGTATTTAAATCAAATATAATACATCAATATTTTGGTTAAACTTAAACTGATTAAACGTAAACGTGTGTTTAATTTTCACATATAAGTACATGTCAATTTATTATATTTCATTTTAGGTTCATGGTAGGCTATGCATCAAAACAAAGGATGAAATTGGAATAAAAACAAATATCCACACAATATCTATATCCATACTACATAATAAAACAATAATTATTTTGTTACTTGTCATCTTTTTATATCACTATTGTTACTTGCCACATTTTTACATCACTATTGCAACTAGTCAATTTCTTATCATTTCAATTAATTCTCTATCCTATTAAAAACCATATTTTCTCTCTTATTAAATAAATTATTTATTTTATTAAATAATTATAATTTTAATGACTAATATATTCTTTATATTTTTATTATAAAACACATTTAATTTTTTTATAAAATACAAAATTTTCTAAAATCAAAATTTTTTAAAGTACAAAATATTTTATTTTCAAAAAAAAAACAAAATTTATGTAAAAAAAAAGTTATAAAATGAGTTTTTAAACAATGAGATTTTTATAAAAAAATAAATTTTTTTAATTTATTTAAAAATTGAAGTAATAAAAATGATAGAAATAGTTACACTTTTAATATGTTGTGCCTAACACTATTTTTAAACTGGGTCGTTTAACTTTTATAATTACTAAAATTATATTTTATATTATTGATTTATAAAAATTATTTTTTAATATAATACTAACTGAATTTTTTAACGTTAGTTATTACAAATATATCAATTAATACACGTTAAAAGGTCATATATTATTTGTATAGTGACTAAAGTTTTAAATTATTTTTTATCACTTAAAATATTTATTAATATGTAAATTAATCATTTTATATTAAAATATCGTTTTATAATTGCTAAATTTTTAGCGCTAACTATTTAATATTTTTTATTAAAAATGTGGAATACATGGGTTAATAACATAATACCTACGTTTGATACTAAAACTTTCTTTTGCTCTATATGTTATAAATTACCTTTTATTTATTTTTATGATTCTCCATTTCATTACCATTTTATACTTACCAGTCATACATATGATTTGAAGCCTTGATCTTAATATAGCTTTAAAGGAACAGGATGGGACGGCCACCCTTTTTTTTGCTCAATTATAAGTTAAAATTGTTTATAAGCATTGATTTCGCTATTGATATCACTACCATTTTATAATTTGCACTAGTCCTTTAAAACTATACAAGTTCTGCTTTCAAAAGTTCCTCTAAAACTTAACACCTTATTAAATAGAATGGTTGATGATAAAATAAAAGGAAAAAAAAAAAGAAAGAAAGGTAGTGCTTGATTCATGGCCACTTGATGAAAATTGATAACTCTAATCCATTGAATTGGATGGCATTTGTCAAAAGTTTGAAAACATGGATATGAATGGACTTATAGACCAATGAGGCATATGTATTTAGGCCTTAACAGCACCTTCTTTTTTTTTTCCAATATAGAATATATTCATATTCTATTCCATACAATGCACTAAAACTTCGGGTAATATTTAATTAAAGGGAGCACGCCTTAAAAAACAACTTTAACACTATACGACCCGTATAAAATTATACGAGTAGGGTTTCAAACAATCACCCAAGCTTCATCAAATACACGGAAATTAAAACATGAAACCTATGTGACTCGTATAGGACAAACGAGGCGTATGTTTTAGCAGCTAGACATAATCTGACACCACTGTCACATATGCAACTCAAATAGAGCTACATGAGCCGCGTAAGCGTGAATGACGTCAACGAATCCTACAAGAACGTCCAAATATCCGATGCTTTTATTAAATTGTTATATCTATCTTTTACACATTCTTCATACTTTAATTAATTATAAAACAGTTTTAGGTAAAGTGGGGTTTTAACTTTTACGTGGAAACACCTTCTTTTTAATGATAGAAGTAGAGTTGGTTTTACCCCATTATAGATGGCAATGAAACAGTATATGATGTGAATACTTAGAACTTGGAGGACACGTATACTTTTTTTTGTTGGGAACCTACTTGTGTGGTAAACCCCCGGTCACTTCAATATCCGACTAACAGAGAGGAACAGGTAAAGTGCGTCTGTATTCAACCGGATCCATGGCCTACAAGAAAAATTGTTGTAAGTGACGATTGAACTTGAGACCTCTAGATTGTCTCTCCTACATTCTAACCACTACACCACTTCCTTAAAGGTTGAGGACATGCATAATTACAAATCGTATAAATTTCTCCTACTTTTTGAAATGGTTTTTACATAATTATGATCTTACCCCTGTATTATATGTTACAGATAGTTTTATGATAAAAGTTTTATTTTAGAAGTCGTGGATTTATGACTAGTATAGCAACATGTATCAAGAACATATATATTAGATGTGCATTAACACCACCCAAACAATGAATATAAAAAGTTGATTTAACATGTGAAACATAAGATTTTGATATTGTTGCTTTTTAGGTTTCATGCTTAGGGGTATTATTCACCTGTATTAATACACACGCATATGCGCACGCGCACACACACATATATATACGATTTGGTTCAAATAAGAACCCTGCTTAATTGTGGTAACCCAAATAACCCCGCAAAAAACGGCCGAATCTTTGATTTTTTTTTCATGGTCTTTATTATACATATTTAGGGGTGTTTCTTTTTTGTGTTTTGGCTAATTCGCAAGGCAAATCGAATTTGCATCGGTGTAAAAGTTTTGCACTTTTTTAAATGTTGCGAAATGCAAATCGAATTTACACCGATGCAAATTCGATTTGCCTTGCGAATTAGCCAAAACACAAAAAAGAAACCCCTCTAAATATGTATAATAAAGACCATGAAAAAAATCATAGATTCGGTCATTTTTTGCAGGGTTATTTGGGTTACCACAATTACAGTGGGTTAACAATAGAACCTTCCCTTATATATATATATATATATATAGTAGCATATTTGTCTTTTTAGAAATAACTTTTTTATTTTATTAAGATACATCTATGGTTTATCTACATCTTATTTACAAATCTTAGTTATTAGTGAGATTTTATTAGATCTTTTTGTTAGATCTTGACAAAATTATTTGAGTAGGCATAAAAAAGTGGGTTATTATTACTTCCATTCCCTATATATATATATATGTATGGGAGACGGATCGGATACGAAGAGGTTTTAACGTGAGAAGGATAGGAAGAATTTATGGCCCTTGATCAAATTAATCAATAGTTAGGATCTAGTGGTCCCCACTTTTAATTAAAAACTTGCGTAATTTTAAAGATGAAAGGGCAAAAATGGAATAACCAACATTTATTGACTTTTTTATGGTTAAATCAAGTTCCACCATTTTTTTAAAATCGAATTACTTTTAAACGGTTAATCGTTTTTTAAAAAAATTACACCATAAAATAGAGAATTTTTTTATCTTTAATTTGAGTATAATATTGTTGCAGTTTTTTTCGATTTTTTTACGTGGTTCGTGATTTTAGTGTTTGGTACGTGATTATTGGTACGTAATTATGCAGTTGGTCCTTTGATTATGCATGTTAAATGACGATATATGATTTTCATATAACGTGGTACGTAATTTAGTGGTTCGTAATTATGCAGTTCGTCATTGATTACATGTGTTAAATTACGGTCTGTAATTTGTTGAATCCTGGTCTGTAATTATATATGGACGATATTACCTTTACCCTGATGACACATGTCAAAAGCTTGTGACTTCCTACGCTTCTCACGTTAAAATCCTTTGTATTATAACCGTCCTCTATATATGTGTGTGTGTATATATATGAGAATGATCAATTGTTAATCCTTTTTATTGCGATAATCGAATAACTAAATCTTATTACTTTGGGCCTACATTAAAGTAAATACAAGGCTATCCACAGCAGTCACCCCACTGAAAATCCCTTCCCACCGAAATTTCCTGCCACGTCATCACTCTACTGAAAACCTTAAAACCCCACAGTGGTCACCCTACTGAAAACTCTTCCCCACTATTCCACATCATCATCAACATTTAAACTGATTTATGGAGAGCTCAGTGACGTAGCCCAATCAGAAAAGGGGATACACAGCGAGGAGCGGGGGCCTTGGAAGGGTTCTTGACGGGAGCCGTTGGCATGGGGGGTCGTGTTCCCGCTAGTGGCCGCGGAAGGGAGCATCCCGCGGAGGAGGGCGGGGCAAGGGCTGCGGGTGGTCTAAAGATTTATGTTTTTTCTTCTTTTTTAATTAATATATTTAATGTGGACCCACTTACATTAATTAAAAAAGAAAAAAAAAACTATACATTTAGATTTACTTTAATTCAGACCACAGAGTAATAAGACGTAGTTATTCGATTAACACAATAAGCATGTGTTAACAAAGAAACCACACCCTATATTTATAGGGTATGGATATTTTGAAAACCAATTTGAGTTATGAAACTATGAAAATAACTATGTAATATCATGTAACACATATGTAACACCCTGAATATTTTTTATGTAACGCTGCGCCCAGATGTTTTGTATGTGTTACATGTTGTTACAAAATTATTTATTTTTTAAAATATTGGCTTATCGTTTTTTTTTATTAAAATAACTCAACAAATGTTACAAATCTCTAAAAGAAATAAAAAAAAAACTTATTTTACATGGCTTTTTTCATAGTTTTTTTTCCACAGTTTATAAATGCATTTGAATTTATGTACATATACTTCTAATCATTTTCAATAATTACATCAAGTCATCTACTTCTTGAGAGACAAAAGAAACGTTCTCTTAGGAAGTGCAATAACTATAATAAGATGTCTTAGTTAAATATTGCATATGCACCAAAGGGTTTTAGACAGTGACGGAGCTTGACTATATCAGGAGGGGGCGAAAACTTGCATGTTCCAATTTTTTTTTGCAATCGGTATGTCTTATTTAGTTGGGTTAAATGTTCGGATCAGCGATTCGGGTCAAGTCGGGTCGAACAATAAAATTAAAACGTCTAATAATTATCATTATGCGTAAAAAAACTAAAATAGTGAGTTCCTTAAACAAGAATTACAATTCCGCTCGACAAACTTTAAGATTTTTGAATTCATCGATTATATATTCCGAGTTGAGAATTTGTAGCATCCCCTTCTTCTTCAATAACATTTCTTTTGAAAAACGAGTAAATTGTTTTCACATTTTCCATGATATATTGATTCAAACAAAAACCTAAATGTCTAAACAAACAAAATAATACCAATTAATACCAATAAACATACCAATTCTAAATCATAACAAATAAATACACTAGGGGCATCAAATATTAGATACAAAATTATACCTAAAGGACATCATTTCCATCATAATCAACAAAAAAACATAAGCATTCAACTGATCAAGAATTCAAGATTCAAAAAATATTAGATAGTTAGATACAAAATACAACATTATACCATAGTCCATAGCAGCATAACTCACTGGTTGTTTGGTTGGAACTCGGAAGTTGGTAGGGGAAGACGCGCCTGCTGGTGATCGCCTGCCGGAACTCGTCAGGGAGGGCTCGGCTGCTTGGTCGCGGGTAGGAACTCGTGACTCGCGGAGGAGGGTTGCTTGCCTGCTTGGTCGCCGGTCGGAACTCAGAAGGGCCGGATTCCGGCTGTATTGCAAGAAATCTTGGAGAGTTGGAGTTGGAGGTTGGATTTGGGGAACGGGACTCACGAAATAGAAGGGAAAATGGACAGGAATTAATTAGGGCTGGAACTTGGAAGGGTATTTTAGGGAATATGTATTAAGGAAAATGAGAAAATAAACTAGATAAAAAAATGAGAGGGAGGGAAATGGGGTAAACAAATGAGAGGGATGGAACAAGTATTTATTAAAATGTGCTTGGTTTAAAGATTTTTTGAAAGGGGCAAAACCAGTATTTTAAAAAAAAATTTGACTTACGGTCTGAAAATTAACACTACTGGCGAAAAAAAGGGATGATGGTTGCCCCTCCTAGTCCCTTCAATGCTTGGTCCCTGATTTTAGGGTCAATGATTAAGGTTTGGCTAAAAAGTCATAAAATCATAAAAAGTGTGAGAAGGAATTTCAACCATTGATCTTGGATTTGAAGGGCTATAAATGTGCCACATCAAAAAGAGATTTTAAAAGAAAATTAAAATGGCTGGAAGAGTATAATATGTATTGCAACCATTGTTGACTTTTTATAACTTCTCCTTTTTTTTCAAAAGCTCATGACTTTTTCATACGTAATTATTTTATAAAAAATATTACACCATAATATCAAAAACTTTTCTATCTTTCCAACGAGTATAATATTGATACATTAAAAAACAATTAATTTGGGTGTTGTATTCAACTGTGTGTTTTTATGGCGTTTTTTAATATGTTCTAAGAAACTGGTTGTTTATGGTGTTTTTTCGTAGGTTAATGAAAGTTAGCATTTTATGGTGTTTTTTGAATGCTCATAAAACACTTTGATGTTTTTCACTAAATAAACAAAAATGATAACAAATTTTTATGGTGTTTATTTTATGTCCCTTCTAAATTTTTCTCAGATAGCAATATTTTATGGTGTTTTTATCTTGGAAAATACACATGGTGTTTTCATTCAGCAAATGTACATGTTGTTGAATACATACATTCGTTTTATTTTGTAAATAACGTGGTGTTTTGCGAAATTTGGTGTTTTATCGTAAGTGCATGAAAACTAAACATTTTATGGTTATTTTGATGTTCATAAAATTACTTGTTTTATAGTGTTTTTTAATGAATAAACAAAAAAGAAAAACGATTCTTTATGGTGTTTTTCTATATGTTTTTTCTTATGTTCACAATTTTCTACGAATAACAATGTTTTATGGTGTTTTATCTTGAAAATACATGATGTGTTTTTATTCAGCAAATGCACATAAAAAACGCCATAAAATGCCCCTATGTAAAATTATGTAGTTTAAAAACACCAAGTGCAAAATTAAGCGTTATTATTTTGTTTAGTGCTCAAAAACACCATAAAACATTTAGTTTCGTTATGCAAAAACACCATAAAGCAAAAACACCATAAAGTCAAGCATAAATGTGCTTTATGGTGTTTTTCAATATATTTTATTCGATAATAACATAAAACGAAACTTAAAAAACACCAGGTTTAAACTTAAGTGTTTATGGTGTTTTTTGTATTCAAAAACACGATAAAATGCCCTGTGGTGTTTTATGTTCTACTAGTAGTGTTTAAAAACGTTATAAAAACGCAAGTTTCATGAACATCTAGTTTTGTTATTTTTTTAATATAGCAATATTATACTCGTTAAAAAGGTAAAAAAAACGCTTGATTTTATGGTGTAATTTTTTTTAAAAAATGTTAACGTGTAAAATAGTTACGAACGTTTAAAAAAATGGATAAAGATGCATGTGACTTGCATGTGCAACCTCCTTTTTTATTTTTACATCTATACCTTTTAACATAATGTACACATGTCACTTCCTTGTTGTTTCTCACACTTTTTATGGTTTTCATCCTTTTTAAAATATCACTCCCCTAGGGTCAATTATACCAATGTGTTAGTTCAAGATGCCATTTTAAATGATGATGATTTAAATTTCAATTTACACAAATTGAAATCAGTTTATGATTATTTTAGATGGGTGTATTAGCTGTCATTAAAAAAACCAATACATATGCGAATATATACAGGATGTTACTAACAATTTAAAATGTTTAGTAACGAAGCAATAGTAACAAATGATTAAACAAAGTGACCAAATAATTCATAAATTGTGACATGCCATATGTGTTTAGTTTGCCAGCCTTAGACATATGCTATGAGATCGAGACGTATCTTGGCAGGTTGTTACAACTTTAAATGAGATATAGTGAAATAGTAATCCCGCAAGTTGTGATACGTACAGCTATGGAAAATACATTTCAAATAATATATTATTATAGGTTATTTTTATATAATAAGTGAACAAAAAAAGCTACAAAATCTAATTTTTATTTCTATAATTAAAACAATCAAGTAAATTCAGAAAAATTAATTATATTTATGTAGGAACAACCAAATGATGTACTTTGGGCTAACTACATACGTTAATTTTTTTTGAATGACGATATCTAATTCATTATTTCAACCGTTCCGGCAAATTTGACACTTTGAGGAGTACAATCAAGCCCATCTCAGGAGAAACTTTAGAATTGGGTAGACATCTTAATCTTAACTTAGCAAATAAACCTTGTCTTGGATTCAAACCCGAGATAAGAAAATTAAAAGGTAACCACTACAATCAGAGGTGGGCAAAAAAACGGACCCGGAACCAGAACCGGCAACCCGAACTGGAACCGGACCCGGTCATACCTGAACCGATGGGTACAAACGGGTCCGGCTTTTTAGGCAAATTAAAACTGAAACCGGGAAAACCGGAACTGGTTCCACCTGCACCCGGCCAAAAACCCGAACCGGAACCGGCCAAAACCCAAACCGGAACGGGTCAAAAACCGGAACTGGAACCGAACCGGGTATTGACTTTGTTGACCGGAACGGGAACCGGTTCCGGTTCCAAAAAATACCCGATTTGTGCACCCCTAACTACAATAGAAACTCGAAGTTACATACGTTAATTATTATGTTGCATTTTACAAAGTTTTGATTAGGATTCAAGACATCAGACGAGACGGCCCACGGTATCCAGCCCAATGGCTCAGTTTTATTATAATAAAACCTAAAACTAAAAGGAAACCGGTGAAAAGAATGAATAGGTAACGCGTATTAAAAGACTAATTAAAGTGTCTTTTTAATTTAGATGTTAGACAAGCATGAAAATCATTATGTATAGTTATTAATGGATCGATTTTGTTTATTTTTTTTTAATAGCAATTTTTTACGTTTTTTTTTTCTACTATACGGTTTGAACACTCAACTTATTTTAGGGAGTAATATCTTAACATATGTAAATTGGTTACACTGAAAACACATTTGCTTAAAAAACTAATCACATGAGTTGACGAGATTGTATTCATACAATCCAAGAGTCATCCTTAGGTCTCAAAAAGACTTTTTTGCAGACGTTTATAGTACGAATATACAGTTATGAACAAATCATCTTTTCGGGTTTTTTTTCCCTCAACATATTAAAAATATTAAATAAAAAGTGTTGTTTAAACTTAATACTACTAAAAAACTGGGCATATCTGGCGAATATATACCAACACTAAGTTTGTTAGAATATTACTAATGAATCATCAATTATATTTTTGATATTTCTAACCATGTTCTTGATCCAAGGTGAAGACAGTATTTTATGACTAATTTAAAAATAACCAATTTCTGAGTTGGTTGAATGGCATCAATAAATTTGTTCCCATAAAACTCAGAATGAGCTATACTTATGAATAAATTATGAATTTATTTGACTCAACCAAAGGCAATTTATTTAGCGATAGTCTTATGACTAACCTAATGGGAGGTCATGACTCATGAGTAGAGTCTTGCATAAAGTAACTTTTACTTTGGGTTGAGCCAAGGGTTTTTAGTTGTGAGTTTCTTCCTAGACATGTGGGTTGGGTCATCACGTTCGATTCTTTGGAGAGAAAGGTGGTTTGTGTTAAAGATAAAGTTTATAGGCTTACATTTTGACCAACTATGTTATATGGAACAAATTGTTGGTCCTTTAAGAAGACACTAGCGTACAAAAGGAAGGTACTAGAGATGAATATGCTTAGATAGATGTGTGAACGCATAATGTTGAACATGATAAGAACTAAATGTTTTAGAGATATGTTAGAAGTGGCCAATATAACATATATGTTAATGAAAGATAGATCATGTCAATATTCTCTTATATCAGCAGCTTTCTATCTTCATACTTCTGAATATTTTACTTGATTATGCATGTTTGTTTTTATATGTTTTTACTTAAAAGATGGTTGTAGTCGTAAATTTTCTGTATTGACATAAGTATGTATGTATGTATTTAAACTACTCAAGAGACCATAACTATAATTTAAAGGAGTACCAAGGATATGGTGTTAAATGGTATTTTGGGTCTTCTCAAAACGTCCCAAAGTATGCATGCACAATGAATATGAAAGGCTAGTTTTTGTTCTTATTTAGTCATATTGGAAACAAAACAAGCGGCGGTGCTTTTTTTATTTATTTTAATTCACTAGTTGATTATATACGACAAATGTGAATATATATAGTAAACAAGTGACTGATATCACTTCAATTTTCTAAAACAATATGACAAAACCAGCAATTATTGCTGTGGAAATTTATGCCAAAAACAAGAAGCAACTGTCATAGATGACTTGGTGATGGTTTATCCACTACAAAGATATGTCGATAAACAGTCTTTCTTCTTGTGACCTTTGTCTCTTCGGTTTCTTTGATCTTTTCTTGCAAACAATGCCTTTGTCATGTGATCGGGTTCAAAAACCGACCACCGACTCGAGTTTGTGGTCCAAATGCAGTTCCAGAATGTCTTGTAGGGACAACGAGTCACATCTGGTTAAAAAAAATAATCATAAGAGTAAATTACCGAGATGATCCTTGTGGTTTGCAAGTATTTCACTTTTGGTCCCTATGTTTCATAAATTATCCATATGGTCCCAAACTTTGCATATTTGTAACACATATAGTCCTTAAGTCACCAAATTATTGACCAAATTACCCTCACATAAGGAATATATGTGTTACAAATGTCCAAAGTTTGGGACCATATGAGTAATTTATGAAAATTAAGGACTAAGAGTGAAATACTAACAAACCACAGGGACCGTATCGTTAATTTACTCTAATCATTATAACAAACAAAGATACCCTATTTATCGTTTTGAAATATGTCATACAATAGCGTAACAAAACGTCAAGAATGAATTACTAGAATCGTAAGCATACAATACATAAACATGCAAGGTTTTGCACCAAAATATTCCATGAGACTGGACTAGCCATACAATGCCAAAGTTTGGAAATATAAAGTTCCTAAACGACCCGTGACAATGCACACTAGGATGCAGCATATCTTTTAGGGTTCCTATTTACATCGCGTTTTAAGAAAAAAACAATACACACGAGTGGGGTTCTTTTTGAGTTGTGAGATCAGGTAGTCCCTTTATTGAGTGATACTTGATTTAGTGGTTAAAAAACAGAGACAATATACGAGGACTCCTGATTTATTACTCTATGTTTTCTTGCTTTAGTAATTTCAACCATCCAACTTCTATTATCAAAATCTCATCTGTCAGTTTCGTTTAACATAATAACATTTTTCAAAAAACTAGTCTGATATGTAAAGAAACTCATTTGATTTACAAACTACTCATCTCTTGCTCATACAACCAACGTTAAAACCGTCCCTAAAAGCTAGTGTCTTCATAGTTGGTTCCCATAGGCCACTAGTTCGAGTTCGGCTCACAATTATTATTATATTACCAATATAAAAATATAATTATATGTGTTCAAAAGTGAAAATTTTTTTTATTTTCCTCTAATAATGTATTTACATGTTATGAGCTTCATATTTACATGTTATGAGCTAAGAGGATGTTTGTTTGGATCTGAATGGGTCTGAATCTCCATTTGTTTCGGGGAAAAATCACACATCTGAATGGGTTCCAATGTCTGAATGAGGGTCTGAACCATTCAGACTTCAGACCAAGTCTGAATGGATCTGAATGGTGAAAGGGGGATAGATCGATGTGGATCCAGTCACCACACATCTGAATCGTTCGAACATGGATCCAGCCACCACCATCGATGACTCCTCCGATCCAGCCACCACCATCACACCACCACTGCAACTCCACCACCACAATCGCGCCACCACTGCAGCTCCACCATCGACGACTCCTTCGATCCAGCCATCACCATCGGCAATCGAAGATGGGACGCGACCTCGTGGTGGTGCTCGTGGTAGTGAAGGCCGAAGGGGTAAACAACTTGAAAGTGGTGTTCACGGTGGGGCTCGCCGGTGGTGCTCGACGATGGGGTCGGGTGGTATGGCCGACGGGAAAGTAGGGTTTTTGAGAGAAAGGGGATTTTTTGTTGTTTTATTCAGATGTTCAAACCAAACGCTCTTAACTGGTTCATCACTTAATCATTCAGACATCTTAACCATTCAGCACTTAATCATTCAGACACAACCAAACAGCCTCTAAGTATTTACATGTTATGGGCAATTAAAAAAAATGGTGAACGTCACCATTAGGCGCCCTCACCGACCGGTCTCACGGTCAACATGAGGGGATAAATTGCGTGACCCAGGGAAAACATGTTATGGGCAAGTAGCTGATAACTCAAGTCGTTCTACAAGCAAATCCAATGCTTCTTTCATCCAAGATTGTTTACAAACTTCTTTAGCTTTCGATACACTCACCTGAAAAAAGATATAAAACATGTATGAGCCTCATTTTTTTTAAAAAAACTAGCAAAAATTGAAACTTTATAAAAATTACCCAAACTCTTTGACGAATGTTCTTTTCAGGCCATAAGTCAAGCTGCTCTTTAACAAGTAGAGGAAACATGAACCCTTCATATGATGTGTCATTGCTTTTGCTAGTGAAGTGCCATTTACCCAAAATACGCTGTAAATGTCGATCGTAGACACGAAAATTCAATGATTTTTGTATATGATTATCATGGGTTTTATGCTATTTGAGTTGGATTATTGCTAATTACAAAAAATTAAAGAAAATTGTAAAGATTAGTATGTGCTACATTGCGAAAAGAACCAAGATTCGAACCTCAACGGTTCCAAATACTCCAGCCTCCTCCAAAGATTCTCTTAGCGCGGCTTCCTTAATCGATTCATCGGTTTCCCATCCTCCCTGGTAAGATATAATATATGTTTGTTACAATTCTCGACTCTTTAAGAAAATCAAAATTATACGTCATATTTAAAAGATATACAGTCCCTGTTTACGGCGCACGCATATAAATATATAATGTATATATGTGTTGGCCCTTAAAGGGAATTTTAATGTTATCATTCTTGACTCTTTAAGAAAATCAAAATTGTATGTCATAATTAAAAGATATACACGCGTCGTTTGTGGTGCGTATATAAAATATATGTGTCGGCTATTAAGGGTCAAAAGTAAAATTGCACTAATTTTAACTTTATTTTACTTAATTTTTATGAAAATAACTTTAAAAGGTGTTAGGTTGGTTGGCTAATCAGGCTTTATGAGCCAAGAGTCTCATTGGATGCAACTTCTCTATTCTTACAGGATAGAGGTAAGGCTGTCTACATCTTACATTTCTCTTACCTTATCTTAGTTTCGCTAATGGTAAAATATACTGAGTACGATGATGATTTAAAAGATATACACAAAATTTTATGACTTTGAAAATGGCATACCTTAGGGAACAACATCCCTTTGCCTTCTCTTTGAGCACTAATGACAAGAACTTCTAATGCATCTTCCAAATTCTTCCCTTTGTTACCTTTTATTCTGTAAGGGATGCATCTGCACAAATTCAAAACAATGTGTCGCTCAACATATTTAATGAACAAGCAAAAGTGTAAATTTGCACAGGGTTTGGTACTTTGGTTGAAGACTCACAACTTATATTTTGTAAAAATAAAATAAAAACAATCATTTATATTCACATGTTTTTAATTTTACTAACGTTAAAAAAGAAATTATTTTTATGTTTGTTGATTTCGCAAACAACTATTTGCGCCTTTATGAACCTCCTATTGATCAACTGGTAAGTGCATGCTTGAGATTTTATTTGAAACCAACTTATTAACTTTTTGGTTTTATGAAAACAATCATTAAGTTAAAAATATGTTTGGTAATATTAAGAGGATGTTTTTTTTAACTTTTTGAGTAAGGTTAAAAAATTGTTTATAAAAAGTTATAATTTGTATTTTTTAGAATGACTTTTTTACTTTTTGATGGAACAGGCTAAAAACTAATACTTTAAAAGTTAATTCAAACAACTTATTGACTATTCACATATAAAAACTAATCCAAATAATTTTTAAAAACTTTATTTTAAAAACTCATAAGTTAATAAATATTTTTCACCAAAAATCTTTTTAAACTTAAATAAGCAATCTCAAACATGCCCAAAGACACTTTGACGAACGATCAGCTTATAAAAACATTGCAAATTTGCAAACAAATGTTTATAAATTACTAAATTCAATCCCAACTATACAAATACAAACAATTTGTGAATACAGCTGGCAAAACCCTTTCTAATTCTATGAAAAAATGGCTTATGAATATGAATTTCTTCATTTATGAAGTTAAATCGTTTCAAATGCCTGTTTTTTTCGTCTGGATCGAATTAAATTAGAGACATTTTGTAACAGAAATAAAAAATTTCTACAAAAACTTGAACAACCCATTTGAAATCAGGCAACAAAATCAATCAACAGAGACTGACCCGACTACTTGGCGGTGGCCTTTGTTGTAACGCTGCAACTTCCGGCCGGTTCGAGCAACCATGGCTACCATGTTCTTCGATTTCATTAAAAAACAGCCCCAATTGGAGATGAATAACAGATTACGATGTGGTATGTGATGGGTTGGGTCAGAAACAGGTGGTTTGAGTGACGGGTGAATGTGATACGTGGGAGATATATAACGATGAAGATAATGTCGAGAGGTCAAAAAAATGATTCAATAAGATAACTATTTGACAAAAAGGGCACAAATTCTGACGTGTTAAAATCAACTATTAAAATAACCACAAACTTCAAAACAATTTTTTAAGTCACCAACTCTTTTAACATGGTTTTTTTTTTTTTCTTTTTCCGAACGGCGACTTTTTAAATGTTTGGAAGGTATCGCACCCCTTTTAACAGAGAGGCTCACACCTCACTCTGGTCAATGTGTTGTCTTAACCGGCCTACTAGACATCAGAATTTGGCTTGGCGTTCGACCGGGGAAAACCCACAGGACCAACCCACTGCTGAGTTTGCGGCTCACAGCCTTAGCCCATGGGTAAAACCGGTTCGGGCTCAGATTCCTTAATTGCCCTGGTGTCCTTTGAAAACCACCCATTGGGTGGATTCGAACTTGTGCCACTTGTCATTTTCGTCTATTTATTTGTTCATTTTTATCATTTCTGTTCAAACATTTAAATTTCACTATTTTTGTTTTTATAGTTTGTCTTTTATTGTCATTTTAGTTTAAAGAATTTAAATATTTAGGACTAAAATGACAAAACCACATGAATGAGAACGATAATAAAATACAAACCATAAGAAGGAAAATAATGAAAATTAAACTTTTGAACTATATTAACAAAAATAACTAAATCACATAGACGAAAATGCCAATTTATTCTTAACTATTTACCCGATTACCTGTCAACTTATTGAAATATTTCACTTTTATGAAAAAAAAAATTAATGCATATTTTTTAACATTTGAGCCACCTTTGTTGTAGCCCGAAGTATTTTTATTAACTCATTTTCATTTTAAGTGTAAGTGGATTTCTACTTTTTTTTTCCCCATTTTTTTGCAGCAAACTTAGGTTGTATAAAGACGTTTTTCAATAATATTAACATAACATGAGTTACTGAAGGATAATAGGTTATTAGAATGTGTTTTCATTTGAAAGGTCATATGTTTGATTCCTGTGTTTTCTTTTTTTTTTCTTTTTTTTTTTTACTTATTAGCGGATTCTCACTTTATTTTTTATTTTTTCCTTTTCTACGCAGCTAGCATAGGTTACATACATGTGTTTTCAACAATACTAACATAAGATGAGTTGGTGAAGCTGTGAAGGTTGTTAGAGTGTTTGATTTCCTTTGAAAGTCATAAAAACCGGTTAACAAATTTCAAACCGATTTGTTTATTAGTAGTTTCACCCCTAAATCATAAAAAGTGGTTTCAAATTGGTGATATTTTGTAAAACCAAAACCAACACAAAAAATCGGTTTCAAACCAGTACCAGTTTAATTAACTGGTTTTTCATAAACTAATACTAATTCCATTTGAAAAGCCATTGTAACCATTTGCACAATTAACTCTGAGAAGAAAAATCATGGTCTACCCGTTTGATAAATCTCCGGGAGAGAACAATTATATCTTGTGAATTGTAAAAATTATTAGAGTAAAATGTCATTTTAGTCCCCGTGGTTTGACGAACTTTTCCATTTTAGGCAAATAGTTTAAATTTTTTCATTTTTGTTTTCATTTTATTGTTATTTTCGTCACTGTGTTTTGGTTAATTTTGTAATTTTAGTCCAAAATTAATATAATTGGACTGAAATAGCAATAAAACGAAAATCATAATGATTACAATGACAATAAAATAAAACCATAATGACAAAATGGCAAAATTTAAACTATTAAACTAAAATAGCAAAAATTGTCAAACCACATGAACTAAAATGACATTTTTTAATACAAATAATTTTGCTTGAAAGCTATTAATTAATGTGATAATATCATATATCCCTTATTAAATATCAAAATTACATATATCCCCAATGTTAAACTAAAATTTACAAATATCACCATGTTCCAAAGTTGCCCCTTAATAAAGAGATATATGTAAATTGTTTTTACTTTCTAGTTAGTTTATTAAGGGTAAAATAGGAAATACATAATTTGTTTTTTAGTGAAATGGATAAATATGTAATAGAGTAAATTACTGATTTTGTCCTTTATATATATAGCAATTTGCTGGTTTCGTCCTTTGACTTCGAAAATTACTATGAGTGTCCTTTTTTTGAAAATTTTGCACGGGTTACGTCCTTTGTCACTAACCCCGTTAATTAGTTCCGTTAAAACCCCCATGTGCCTGTCACATGAGGGGTAAAATAGTCTTTTCATCATCATCTTCTTCCCCACTTCACCTAGGGTTTTCAGAGCCTTCCTCCGCCATCTGCCACCAGCAACCACCATCAGCGACGGAAAAGTGGATCTCACGAGTCGGGTCAAGTCACGTGGGCTAGCTGGGTCGAACTCCGCCGCGATGAAGTGAAAGAACACGCTTTCCGGGCACGACGCGTGGCGGAGGACAGAGTGGACGGCGGCAATTGAGCCACGTAAGTACTCCAAATCGATCGTCATTGCGACATGAATGGTGGCAGGTGAACAGCCGGCGCCGTTACGGTACTCTGGTGCTTCAGTAAACCCACATAAAACATCGTATCTTGATTGAATCTCTGTGTCTCCGGTCACCGGAAAATAACGAATGCCAGAGCACATCAACGAGAAAGATGACAATAACAATAAAAGAACGATAATGTCGTCGTTTAACGATCGATTGCTGAATCGAAAACCAATCATCTTTGATTGACTCAAGATTTGTGGGTCAGATTGGTAATCAATCAGCACTTCATGGGGGAAATCAAGATTTAAAATCAAGAGTTTGATGGAGTAGAAGATAGAAGATGAATCAAACACACAATTACAGGGTCAGCCATGAGTTCGCCGGCGATGGGGCAAATGAATTCCGGCGGCGGTGGTGGTTTTTTGAGGTTGGTGGTGGATGGGGTGGGGTAGTGGTGGCAGATGGTGGTGGTGATGGTGGAGGTTGAAAACCCTAGTGGAGTGGGGAAGAAGATGATGATGAAATGACTATTTTACCCCTCATGTGACAGGCACATGGGGGTTTTAACGGAAATAATTAACGGGGTTAGTGACAAAGGACGTAACCCGTGCAAAATTTTCAAAAAAAGGACACTCCTAGTAATTTTCGAAGTCAAAGGACGAAACCAGCAAATTGCTATATTTTTAAAGGACAAAATCAGTAATTTACTCTATGTAATATATTTAGTTTAAAAGAAGAAATATGTAATTTAGTTTTATAATTAGGTAAATATGTAATAAATAGTTTTAGCAAGGAGATATATGTAATTGACCCTTAATTAATTAAGTAAAAATGATTTACACTAATGCCGACAATAAGCATTATTATCTAAAGATTAGTTATGAACCATATAAACAAAAATTCCAAGAAATATATAATGATAGACTATTATAGAGATTTATCTAAAAATAAGTATTACAAAGCAATCATTGATAAAAAAATAGATATATAAATAACATATAATTTTTAACATTTTTAAGAAAAGAGAAGAAAAATACATTTTATGAATCTTTAAATATTTCCTTAAATAATACAAATAAGATTTAGAAATTTTGAATTTTTGAAATTATTGATAGAAAATGGCAAATTTGAAATTATTTTGTCATTAGTATTTAAAGAAAAGAACTATAAGTGTTTTTTTACATTTAAAAGTTTGATTTAATTGTATTAAATTAAATTAATTTTTAAATTTGACAAATATATCACGTGGATAGCCTAGAAGGACGTCACATCAAACAAATGTGGTGTGGATAAACTAAATTTATGTCATATGATATATTATTATTATTTTATTATATAATATAGATATATATTTTGAACACAACTTGAATTTAAAAAGGTTTAAAGTTGACGTCAAAAGAAAAAAAACCCAAAAGTTAACCAAAAAATTCTTTTTTATAAACAAATCAAGAGCGAATGTTATTAAAGAAAAAACTAAACTGATTAAAAGTAACAAACTAAGACCCAAATTATAAATAGAATAGGGGCTGGTTAAAACATACGAGACGAAACTGGCTGTGAGGTCTGGTCAGGTGTATGATACGCCCAGGTCGACGCTTGATATGGTCGACTTATGAAATGCCCAATTTTGGGGGTTGGCAGACGGCCTTTGGTGTTAAGTTTTCAATTAGGCGTATCATACACCCTTGCCTGACGTATGATAAGCCGACAGACGGGAAAATCAAATTTTTGGCTTATCTTGATGATATTTAAACACAAGCCTTTTGGTTTTGAAGGGGAAACCGTTTTTAGAGGTTTTCTAGGCGAAAAAGTGATGATTTTGGGCATTTCAAGTCTCTCAAATCCATCCAAGTTCATGAAATTCTATTTTAATTCAAGAATTGAATACGAGATGATGATGCGTGGTTAGTTTATTTTGTAATTGCTTCTGGGCAATTAGGTTGTAAGTGAAGCTTTGTGTTTGATGTTGAACTTAGGTTTTTGATTGCAAACTTGATTTGATTTTTCGTTTGTTTGATTTAAAAAATACATTTATGACTTACTAGCTATACGTTGCCATTAGTGATTTTTTTTTCTTGTAACGTTTATTCATTGTTAATTGTGTGTTGCTTTGCATATTTGTATTGGAAATTGTGTGAATGAACAAATCTTTAACGTTTGTTCCGTTATTATCACTATAATCAAATTGAATAACAAAGTCATGTTTATATGATTTTAATCTAAGTTTAACCTAAAATCATTGCCGATCATGCAACCTAAAACCCAAAAGTGATTACATTTTCTTTAATTGTTTGCCAATTAGAATTAAAGTGTTGCTTTAAATCATTTGCTCAATTTCTTTGAACGATTTCTTAATTTAATGAAATTCCAAGTTTTTGTTTTCTTTAATATAATCAAGTAATTATATATATATATATATATATATATATATATATTAAAAGGCTACTTAAAAAGAATAGTAAAGTTTTGTTTTTTAAATTTTGGCCACTAAAACTTTTATATTATTATATAATATTGATAATAATTAAATAATAATATTAATTAATAATAAAGTAAAAAAACGGCTATGTATAATAGTAAAGTTTTGTTTTGTTTTTTTTAATTTTGGCTACTAAAACTTTTATATTATTATATAATATTAGTAATAATTAAATAATAATATTAATACTAAGTCAAAAAATGGCTATATATAATTAAATAATAATATTAATACTAATTACATAATATTGATTAATTAATACGTTGTGTAAAAGTTAAAAAAAAAAAGACGTCTAAAATTTTTCTAAATTTTTTTAGTATTATATATTATGGATTGGGTTCAACTAAATAGTCCCCTAATCCTAAAAAGGCTAAGAAGGATTACTGACTATTAGATCATGAGATCAAATTTAAGATGGAATTTTTAAAATTTTAGAGGAAAAAATTTGTTAGAGGGTAATTTAGTCATAAATACTACCCCTCTCACATTTTTTAAACGTTCATAACTTTTACATACGAAATTATTTTTTTAAAAAAATATCATAAAAACGAGAATTTTTTTATCTTTAAAATGAGTGTAATTTTGTTATAAAAAATAAAATTTTTTCAGCTCATTATGTCTATTTATCGACATTGTGTTTTTTTTAAATATTTGTGTATAATTATATTTTTGTATTTTTCTTAGAGGTAATTGTGTCTTTCTTACAAGTAATTGTGTCTTTTTTAAAGATCATTGTTTTATTCATACCCGTCATTATGTCATTCTTGCTTAACATTATGTATGCTGCAACATTATTGTGTCTTAAATTGTTCATTAAAGCACAACATTGAGTAAAAACACAAAAGGCATAATGACATATACAAAAGATACAATGACCTATACAAAAGACACAATGACTTATACAAAGTTGTTATACTCATCATTATGATTTTTTACAGGTAATTTTATCTTTTTTAAACATCATTGTTTTATTCATACTCGTCGTCATTGTGTCATCCTTGCTTAGCATTATATATTCTACAACATCATTGTGTCTTAAATTATTCAGGAAAATACAACATTGAAAAGAAAAATAAAAGACACAATGACCTAACCATAAGACACAATGACCTGTACAAAATTGTTCGTACTTGTCTTTGTGTCTGTATTATAGGTAATTGTGTCTTTTAAAGATTATTGTATTATTCATACTCGTCATTTTTTCATCATTGCTTGACATCATGTATTATGCGCATCATTGTGTCTTAAAATGTTCAGGAAAACAAAACATTGAGCAAAAACAAAAAAAAGACAATGATCTGTACAAAAGAGACAATGACCTGTACAAAAGACACAATGACCTGCACAAAAGAGACAATGACATGCACAAAAGACACAATGAACTAAAAAACAAAAATTTTTCTATAACAATACACTACTAATTTTGAAGATAAAAAAATGCTCGTTTTTATAGTATATTTTTTTCAAAAAATAATTTCGTATGTAAAAGTTATGAACGTTTAAAGAAAGTGGGAGAACTTGATAAAAGTCAACAATAGTAGTTATTACTAAAATATCCTCCAACAACTTGATTTAATTATAACCATTAATTAATGATCTAATGGCTCAAGATCTTTCTTAGGCTTTTTAGATTAAGAGACTTATTTAGGTTAACCTAACCCTATATATTATTACGATTACCGAAGACGAGCATATATACTACATGTGTTGCTTGCGACCGGTTTCTAGAGTTTTGGTGGTGCTCTGTGACATCCGGTATTTTACGAACGATGACTCGTAAAAGGTTAGTGTACTAAACTTAATTTATTTGATGCACTAGTAATTTAATATTAATTATTAAATTAAAATTGTGGTTACTTGTTTAGCACAGAGTGTGTTTAAATACATGGATTTGCATGTGGTTAAATTTTTGAGATTTCGGTACCGTTCGGCGTTGTTTTAACGAGCGCTGGTGACGACTCGATTAACGAATTTAGTACATATGCTTGGTTTAGCATAAAATGATAAATGAATAAATAATGTTAACGATGAAAACCATGAATTTTGGTGTAAACTGTGGAAATTATTGACAACTGACTTTACTTGTGTTTTAGCCAGACAAAATGGAATTAATGGTCCAAATAATATTTGAGGTCATTTTTTTTTGACAAAAATTGGATCGTTTTAGTACGATTAAATATTCTATTAATTTTAGAATAAAAATTGGATTTTATTAAATATCCGGTACAAGATTTACACACCGTAGAACTCAGATTATATCTGTTTTTATCTGGTTTTGGAATCATGATAAGCCATAGAGGACAAGTGTATGCCCACTTGTCAAGTGTAGGTTGAAAGAAGATATTATATAATCTTCTAAAATCCATCAAATCTCCAACCTAATCATATTCACCACCTCTACAAGCCAACCCATCCAACCTTCTCTCTCTCATCTCAAATGTATTCTACTCCTCTTTTCATACTTTCACCATTTTTGATTTTCCGAAGCTTCCATCCTCTATATTTGATCAAGATTTTGGTGGTTTTGGGTCTTTTTAAGAGTTTTTGATCAAGAAACAACCCTTTGTCAAGCACACTAAGGTAAACCTCTTCACATATGTGGGTTTTTTTTATTCAAGTTGTTCACCCAACATTGAGTTTAAATCAAATGGGTTTTGGTGTAAAAGATGATAATGTGTGTGGCCGTAATGTATGTATACATGGATGGATGAGGTTTCGATTATGATTTTAAGCACATGCATGTACATATACATGCATGAACATATATGTATATGTGTTCGTGTGTGTATATATATATATGTACATGTGAGATGTTTACATGCATGTATGTATATATGGATAAATGTGAGATCTTGCATGCATGAATATGTGTATATGTAATTTCTAGATACATGCATGTATACATGTATGAATATATATGGATATGTATGATTTTGTCATACATGCATGTATGTTTATGTACATGGTATATTTATATATGAATGCATGTATGTTTTGATGTCATGTATGCATGTGTATGTATTATACTCATGAATACATATATATAATATATACACATAAGTATATGTATATTAAGTATAATGTACATGCATGATGGTTGTGTAAGTATGCATGCATGGGTATGCATGTAACTATTTATATACTTATTGAATTTTAGTAATAATAATGATTATTATTGATATTTTATGAAATATATTATATCTGATCTAAAAGCTTAAATATACTTAAATATAAATATTTTTGTTGTAAAATGAATAAAGAATGGTTAGATAACTTAGCCATAATTGTTGTTACCTTAAAATTGATGTTTTGATAAGATAAAATCTTTAAAAATAGAGTTTTCTATAAAATAATTTTTTAACAGATTTTTATCAGTAAATTTTGGGAATTTATAACATATTTAAAGTATAAAATTTAGTGGTTTTTAGAAATGTAATGATATAACGGTTATTAAGGACCAAAATACACGTTTTCGACTATTTTTAACGTATAAAAAGGGTCATTCTATGAATCTGATTTTTATCAGAAAATTTATAAGTTTTTATGATAAAATTTGTAAATTTTAATGTATAAGTGTTTCAAGAAAAATATAAAATGAAATACTTGAAAACTATGGCTAAATATAACGTAAAAACGTCGTTTTAATGCAAAAATTCGACAGAATTAGGTAACTGATTTTAATCAGCAAATTTGATATAAAAATAAGTATAAAATACTTATTTGAAGTATTAGAAGTGACTTAGGTCATAATGCATGTGAATGTGCTTATATGTTGCGTTTCGGTTTTGTCAGTAAAATACGATGAAATTGTCATTTTTGACAAGTTGTTATAAATAATTAAGTTTGAAGTTAAAATAGATTTTTAACAAAGATAACTTAATTATTTGGATATAATATGACTTAAAAACTTTAACTTATGATTTATAATAAACAACTAAATTCGAGTCACCAACGGGTCGTTTGTGTGAAATCTGTTTCCCTTAGTGGAATGTGTTTAAGTCTAGTTAAGTTGGGTGAACAACTTACATAGTAGACTTATGTTTAGACTGTTAATGTGTCCCTTGGGTTTTAGGGCGCTAGTGAGAACAGTCTGGTTATTGGGAAATCTTTGTTGCTAGCAGGAACGCATTGAGGTGAGTTTCACGGCCCCTTTTTAACTGTTTTGTTTTTAAAATCGGGGGAGAAACTGCCTATGTGTTGGAAAAGGATATTTGTAATATTTATGTTTGTGTGGTATGTGATGGTTGAAAACTCTTGAGTAAGTGCAGTTGGGCCTGGTTCTCGTAGATTGTTCCCGAGTGGTTTTGCGCATTGATAATTTTTGTGCCCGCAGTCGTAATCATTAGTCTCGCGAGGGACCGCATGATATATTGGTAGATCTATCGGGATTGACAACTCACTCCCCGGCCAGGTGTCATGGTCCTTGAGTAACGGAAGAATATATGTTGCAGGGAGTCTGCTCCTTGGTTTCGGTTTGATTATGAGCTCATCGTGTCTATCAATTCGTAGGACCAAGCTAGTCTACGAGATGTTCACTAGCACAACATTGAAATATTACCTTCTTTTCCATGATAAACTGTTGAAATGTTTTATTATAAAACCTGTGAACTCACCAACCCGTTTGGTTGACACTTGTGTGTCACACCCTTGTCGTTGCGGAAGCGTACGGTGTGACTTTCAAGGTTTCACAGTCATGATTTACAACAAAAGACACATATGTTTCTATATTACAGAGCAATATTACAACTACATTAGCCACAAGCCTAATATAATAACGGTTTTATCTGAGTTTCACACACACACATATATATATAATGCTATTACACATATATAATATGCTACGTATCACACTGTAGAGTTTATCTCTCATAGACTCTACTATAGGTCTCCAAAGATTGAGCTCCCAGCTCCACCCCTTGTATTATTATGCATCTGAGTGATGTGTTGCAAAACACATCTGTTTTTCCATTCTATTTTTGTTAGTTTCTGTGCAGTTTTATTTAGTTTAGAGTCGAATTTAGCTGGTTCTTCACAATTCTGTAATTAAATGCTTGCAGGTCATAAACATGTGAAATTGATGCTAAAGATTAATAAAACGAGCTCCCGGCTAGACGAGAACAGACCTGAAGACAAAAGCTGAAAAAAACTCTTTGTCGCGTATCGCGACAGCCTCAAGAAAACCTGTCGCGTAGCACGACAGGTGGAAAATTACCAGAATACCCCTTTTAATGATGACGGGTTGACCCGACTAATTTTTCAGGTAGCGAGATCCCTCGCGTAGCGCGAAGGGTTTAGAGAATTCTGTCGCGGTACGCGACAGGGTTAAAAGTTCAGAATTTCGAGTTTTATTTATTTTGAAACGGCTGAGGTAGGGTATTCGATTCTGGACGATTAGAGACGAGCAGAGAGGCGACTAGAGGCTGGAGGACAAGAGTGGAGTCGATCTTAATCATCAGGAAGCCCCAGACGAGTGATCCGAAGGGTGTAACGTGATCGGTTTACTTTGTTTCTCTTGTTTCTCATGTTTTCTTACATTAAACAGATTGTGGTTTGTTTTCATATGATGTTTAGTGGCTAAACTCTTAGAACTATCTAGGTTAGATGATTATGCATGATTGATTTGGTTTATTTTGGTGTTGGAACATTATGATGTGATGAATTTATGATTTAAAGATTTGGTTTTGAATATTGGATGTGTATGTATGTCTTTGGTTGTTAAATGATTAATATTATGTTCCTCATGTGTCTTGGCGATTGTCTGTCGTGAAATAGGTGCATGCTAGAATCAATTACTGTGTGTTTTTGATTAGTGGATGATTTGCTTCGGCCGAGTGATTCATAGGAATGTTTTATCAAGATTTAAACAGATAAGATGTGCAACTTGCTTCAATAGCCGTGAGGTGAGAAATTGTCGATGAGTCTTGGATGTTGGATTTCTAGTTAGAGCCTTTGTGAGAAGATCTTTCTAGTATGTCTATCATTTCTTGTTTATCGAGTCCAATAGGAAAACCCAAGTTATCCCTAGCATTTAAGTGAACTGTGACGTTCGAGCCGTGAGGTAGAGTGTTTAAAAGTTGGTTCTTAGGTGTTTTGAGATTATCGTGCTGTGAGGTAGATAATCTAGTGGATATTTCATAAGCAGTTGGATGACCTGTGAGGGAAATCCATTTAACCGGTAGTTTAACGGCTTTTAGGACTCTTAGTTGACTATCCTTGAGAAGGGTCGAGGGTGCTCTAGGTTTCCTTTGAGTTTAGTATCATAAGATCCCGGTATCACATTAGTTCCATCCCCGATAAAACCTTGTCAAGCATGTATATGATTCAAATCTAGATAGTGTTTCTTTCCTTCCCTGAATTAGTTTTTGTTTGCTTGTTTGTTTTTATTTCTAAGCATCTTTTAAGTATTTTAGTTGTTAATAAAAACCCCCTTCCTTATTATTATTTGATTTAAGTACAAATTTTGTATAGATGAGTCCTTGAGTCTAGTTAGTACATTCTGTAGAAGTCTGTGGGTTCGATATCCGGACTTGCTTTGCTCTGCTACACACGATAGGTACACTTGCCTGTCGGTAGCTTAGGTTTTAGAGAGTCTAGATTTATTACTTTGTGTCTAGTTTAAAGTCGGTTTTTAGTTAGTTTATTAGCTAAGCTCCGTCGACATCAAGTTTTTGGCGCCGTTGCTGGGGACTTCTTAGTCGATTGTGCTTACTAGTTCTTTTTCTTATCTGTGCACATTTGTGTTTATTTTGTTTTCAATTTTATTTTATTTTATTTTATTTCTTTCTGAATATTTTTATTTTTATTTTTTATTTTTTTTTATTTTATTTGCAGGTTTGGTAGTGTATGCCACACCTACGCTCACACGGACCGCCACCTGAGCTTTCTTTGCCATCAAGGAGCGATTTACGGGACTTTTCTGAAGGTTCTAACAGCGAGGTAAGTGCTTCCACTCCTATTTCTGCAGATTTTTTTGAGCACACACCATCCTCTTCTTTTTCTACTTACTCTAGCCCACGTTTTCATTTTGTTCCACCCATGGCGGCACGTCGTACTGTGCATCAGCAAGCCACTGCGGGATTCATGGGGCTTAATAACCCCATTACACCGCCACCGATCCCGAATGAAAATTCGTGGCAGATTCCTTCATATATCATGACCGCTATTAATAATGCTCAATTCAGCAGTCGTGATGATGAAGATGCACCCGCACACCTTGCTCGGCTCACACGAATCTGTGGCACCTTTAATCTTCAAGGTGCCACCGAAGATGCGATTTTCATGCATTTGTTTCCTTTTTCTTTATCAGGAAGAGCAGCCACTTGGCTCGACTCTCATCCGCCAGGCACTTTTACCACTTGGGCTAGCCTCCGGGATGCTTTTCTTAAAAAGTATTTCCCACCTGCTAAGGCCGCCCGCTTGAGAGATGAGATCCATTCATTCCGAATGGCCCCTGATGAACCCTACTACCTTGCTTGGGAGAGGTTCCAAAACCTTCTAAGTCGATGCTCCCAGCATGGTTTTTCTGAATGGGCCCTTGTAGAGAAATTCTACAATGGGCTCACATATGAGACTCGTGCCAGATTTGACACTTCTGCAGGAGGCCACCTCATGGGTAAGAGGGATGTGGCTGAATGCAATGATCTTTTTGAGAGCTTCGCTCAGGCCGAGTATGAGCAGCGGTCTTCAAATAGGAATTCAACTCCTATTACTAGTTCTTCCTCGTCAATGAGGGGTGTTCACCATGTGAATACGGACACTAGTGTTGCTGTTGCTCTTGAGTCTTTAGCTAGGGATGTTAAGGATTTGAAGATGAGAGTGGATCGGTGTGAGATTTGTAGAGGTGGTCATGCCACTTCTGAGTGTTTGGTGAGCCAGGAGCAGGCTAATTATGTAGGAGGACAGGGTAGGTTCGCGCACTCATATAACCCCGTATGGGGAAATTTTCAGAACTCTCAGCCCTTTAGATCTTCAGGTAACCCCCTGGTTTTCATTCTGGTCATAATCAGGGACATAATCCAGCTCCTAGTGGTAGTAATCAGGGTAGCACTTCAGGTGCTGGTGGTGGTTTGGGTAGGATAGAGGAATTGTTGACTCAGTTAGTGGCTAAGGATGCCACTACACAAAAGATCCTACATGAGCATGATGTTCTCCTCAAGAACCAGCAATCTGCGTTCTTGGATTTACAGCGAACGGTTGGTGACATAGCCAAACGGTTGGATGAACGGCCCCAAGGCCAGTTCCCGGGTCAGGCCCAAACCAACCCAAATGCCCACGTTAAGGTGGTCACTACCCGTTCGGGAGGAGGTAGAGGAGAAATGTTCATACCACCGGTGTTGGTGGAAGTTGAGGAGAGTGAGAGAGTGGCTCCACCGGTTGATTTAGATGAGGAGGAACCGGTGGACGAGGAGATTGAGATGGAGACTCCTGGGAGGGTGCCCCCGAGGCTAGTCCCAGCAAGTACCGCACCTAACAGTGAGTCTCCCGTTGAGAAACCGGCAGTTGGTAAGCCGGTCATGTTTAGACCCACCACGGAGATTGATCTTACCCGTGTTCCTTATCCGGCGCGCTTAACCAATCAAAAGCATGCTAAGGAATACGGGCACTTTCTTGACATGTTTAGACAACTCAAGATCAATCTCCCTTTTATTGAAGCCCTTCAGCACATACCCAAGTATGTCAAGTTTCTGAAAGAGTTGCTGAAAGGTAAGGACCATTTAGGAGAGGTCGCCAACGTACCATTGAGTGCGGGTTGTTCCGCGGTGATTTTAAACAAGCTTCCCGAAAAGCTTGCAGATCCGGGAATGTTCACTATCCCGTGTTTATTTGGAGATGATGTGAGGAGGTATGCTCTGGCGGACTCAGGGGCTAGCATCAATCTAATGCCATATTCTTTATACGAGAAGCTAGCCCTTGGTGATTTGTCCCCCACACGCATGACCTTATCGTTGGCAGACCGGTCAGTTAAGTGTCCACGGGGGATTTTGAAGAATGTGTTAGTCAAGGTGGATAGGTTTATGTTTCCCGTGGACTTTGTTGTGATGGATATGGAGGCTGACACGTCGGTTCCCATCATTCTTGGGCGGCCATTTTTGCGCACCGCTAAGGCGATTATAGACGTGTATGAGGGAAAACTCACTTTTAGAGTGGGTGATGAGAGCGTTTGTTTGAAGATAGGAAAGTCTATGAGGGCCGGTGGTGAGTTAATCTATCAAGTTGATGGTGTGAATTTGGTGAGTGATGAGGTAAGTATAGATGAAGCTATGGGAGAAGGACCATGTGATGTTGGTGATCGTGGTCATGAGGTGATTGTAGGGGAGGAGATCTCTTTGGATCCTCCCATCTGAGTTGAGGATTGTGAGCTCTTGGGTTAAACTTCCAAGTGTAGAGTTTGTAGAATTTTTCAGTTTCTAAGTTTCGTTGATGTGTTTTTCATTTTTCGTGATTGTTTTTCGTTTTCGTTTTCGTTTTTTTTGTGTCTTTTAATGTGTTTTGCAGGTTTTTCATCAAGTTGATGCCATAAAGATGAATTGGAGCCACCAGGTATGTAATTTTTGATTTAGAATGCTTTTGGATGGTTTAAGTAAGAAAAATGGGTTGAAAATTTGGCTAAGGCATGAAAATGCCAGAAACTTTCTGGAAAAATGACCCCGTCGCGTCACACGACACCCACATGCAATTCTGTCGCGCTACACTAGAGATTTCGGTCAACGCAAAGGTCAAACTTTCGTCGCGTATCGCGACGGCCATCTGAGAATCTGTCGCGGTACGCGACGGGTCTCTAAGTGTTTAAAAATGTTTAAAAAACCCTAGTTTACAAATTTTACCCCCAATTTACCTATCCTACACCGCATTCACCACCATTGGAGGTTTTCTAAGTGCGTTCTTGTTGCATTGGATTGATATTTTTTTCAAATTTTTAGTTAGTTCTTAATTTTCTTGTTTTGATTTGTGTTTTTCTTTATTAATTTTTGTTAAATGGTAGGGTTAGTTGTGGTTGGACTTAATCATGGATATCATTATTATGTTTTGCACGGGTTGATGCTTGTTTGATCTTTGTTTTGTGTATATCTTATGTGATTGTTTGTTGCCTGTGGAGCAGAATCGTAGATTGTGGAGCTACGTGGAAAGATTGACACTCGACAGTCTTCTCTTCAACTAGCTAAGTCATTTTCAGTTTATAGTTTTAAATTTTGTTTTAGTTTTTCTTTTGGGTTTCCTTTTTCTCTAAATTGGGGACAATGTAAAGTTTAAGTGTGGGGATGGGAAATTTAGTTTAATTTTGTTTAGTAGTTAGTCTTTGATTTTTAGTTTTAGTTTACTTAAGTTTTTGACTCAAAAAATTTTTTTAAATTTATTTTTATTTTTATTTTTTAGCTTAAATCTTTCTTGTTTTTGTTTAAGTTGGTTGCAAAAGCATGATGGGAAATGATAGAAAAGTTGGGTTTTATGGTTTCATTCATGGTTAACTTGTTGGTTTGGGTTTTATGCTTTGATTATGGGATGTGTAAGTAGGCTCAACTGATTGTATTTGTCTCGTAGGATTGGTAAAATTTTAATTAAATGCATGATTTTCATGGGAAACATCTTGGGAGTTTGGAATTGATGAAACTGTTTTCTAGTCATTAAGGAATCTTTGCATAATAACAAATTAGAGTTTTGAAAATCTGATTTTGATTGGCACATAAGTACTCTTTTTATGAGAATAAATCCGAGCCTTATGGCGCCTCCATTTCACCAAATACGCTGAGCTAAAAGAAAAATAAAAATGCAAAGAAGTTGGATTAAAAACTTATGTGTCACACGCCGGGTTGCAGCTTGGTTGAAACACCACTAAGTTAAATTCAATGGATTGAAAAATAAAAGAAAAATGCTCACGCTTCCATTTGTTTCATTTATAAAAATCTGATTTGAGAAATTCCTGGTTTGTTTATATGTGAGGATGACTTGAAAGCTAGAACTCAGGATTGATTTGATTTTAAATTTCCTAAGTGTGGGTCTAATGAAATGAAATGAAATGTAGAAATGAACATAATGGACCATGATGAAGGGACAAGAATAATCAGTATGGGTTTAATAGGATAACAATACTTGCAATCTTTTCCAAAACATTTAATTTTGAATTAATGAGTTTAATTGTGTGGAAATAATTTTACCTAACTATGATCCCAGATTTTTGCATAAGCCTTTTTCAGGGACGAAAAAGAGATAAGTGTGGGGATGTGATGTGTTGCAAAACACATCTGTTTTTCCATTCTATTTTAGTTAGTTTCTGTGCAGTTTTATTTAGTTTAGAGTCGAATTTAGCTGGTTCTTCACAATTCTGTAATTAAATGCTTGCAGGTCATAAACATGTGAAATTGATGCTAAAGATTAATAAAACGAGCTCCCGGCTAGACGAGAACAGACCTGAAGACAAAAGCTGAAAAAAACTCTTTGTCGCGTATCGCGACAGCCTCAAGAAAACCTGTCGCGTAGCGCGACAGGTGGAAAATTACCAGAAAACCCCTTTTAATGATGACGGGTTGACTCGACTAATTTGTCGGGTAGCGAGATCCCTCGCGTAGCGCGAAGGGTTTAGAGAATTCTGTCGCGGTACGTGACAGGGTTAAAAGTTCAGAATTTCGAGTTTTATTTATTTTGAAACGGCTGAGGTAGGGTATTCGATTCTGGACGATTAGAGACGAGCAGAGAGGCGACTAGAGGCTGGAGGACAAGAGTGGAGTCAATCTTAATCATCAGGAAGCCCTTGTGAGAAGATCTTTCTAGTATGTCTATCATTTCTTGTTTATCGAGTCCAATAGGAAAACCCAAGTTATCCCTAGCATTTAAGTGAACTGTGACGTTCGAGCCGTGAGGTAGAGTGTTTAAAAGTTGGTTCTTAGGTGTTTTGAGATTATCGTGCTGTGAGGTAGATAATCTAGTGGATATTTCATAAGCAGTTGGATGACCTGTGAGGGAAATCCATTTAACCGGTAGTTTAACGGCTTTTAGGACTCTTAGTTGACTATCCTTGAGAATGGTCGAGGGTGCTCTAGGTTTCCTTTGAGTTTAGTATCATAAGATCCCGGTATCACATTAGTTCCATCCCCGATAAAACCTTGTCAAGCATGTATATGATTCAAAAATCCCCGATAAAACCTTGTCAAGCATGTATATGATTCAAATCTAGATAGTGTTTCTTTCCTTCCCTGAATTAGTTTTTGTTTGCTTGTTTGTTTTTATTTCTAAGCATCTTTTAAGTATTTTAGTTGTTAGTAAAAACCCCCTTCCTTATTATTATTTGATTTAAGTACAAATTTTGTATAGATGAGTCCTTGAGTCTAGTTAGTACATTATGTAGAAGTCTGTGGGTTCGATATCCGGACTTGCTTTGCTCTGCTACACACGATAGGTGCACTTGCCTGTCGGTAGCTTAGGTTTTAGAGAGTCTAGATTTATTACTTTGTGTCTAGTTTAAAGTCGGTTTTTAGTTAGTTTATTAGCTAAGCTCCGTCGACATCACTGAGAAAACAAGATTTTAAAACAATCAGCATATTGCTAGTGAGTTCACAAGTTATTTTGTTAAAAATGTATGTAATGAATCCCAAACAATTCATATGTTTGCATAAAAAGAGTTTAATACTATTCATGTCCCAAATTGGGTATAAAACATTGGTATCCAGTGCGAACATTGTTCCTTCCAACAATGTCGTGTTTAGTTCCTGACCAACTGTCCAATTATAACTCCTGGGCTTCCGTAACCGAGCTGACGAGTTCAGTGTTTGCCCCTTCCCAATGTCCTTGTCGCAAGACATTGTGTGTTTTAGCTTTATTGAGCGCCCGCTCGACATCCAGTCGTGGTTTTAACTACGAACCACGGGCGAGGATTGTCAATCACAAATAGAATCTATTCTCAGTAATCACGCCCCTCCCACGGTTAACGGTTACAGAATAGGGGACTTGGCGACAAATGTGTAACCCGTGAAATAATGACAAGTTCGGTCATATGTTCTCCCCACTGTCACGTGTTTCAACCAAATGTTTTACAACGCTTTCGTTTTCATGCTTCACAAAATGTTTCAAAAGTGTTTCAGAGTTCCACCTGATCAAATCAGGTTTCATGTTTCACAAAATGCATCGAAACCGTTTCAGAGTTCCACCTGATCAAATCACGTTTCATGTTTCACAAATGAATCAAAAGCGTTTCAACGCTTCACAATAAACAAGATGTTTAGATGAGTTTTTATGTTTTCTCATTCCCCGAGTTCAAAAGCCAAAATACAGAAAAGGGGTTCGTGAACTCACCTCAGTTGATATAAATCAATAAACAGAATACAACGTTCGTATTGCTAGTTCCTAGATTCCAAATCTGTAATTTATTAAAGTTCGGTGAGTTGTTTGTTCTTGATTTGGTGAGAAATTAACTTTTGTATCAAATCCGGATTCTCAATCGACTTCTGGGTTGAAATCTGATTATAAGATTACAAAAACAGATCATAAAACTGATTCCAGAATGCGAAATCGACCCAAAATAGGTTTTTATATTGAAAACCGATGATAAAACTGAATTCCGAACATAATCAGAATTTCAAACAGCTTCTAAATCGACTATCGGGTTTCCGAATTGAGAAACAGATCGCAAAACTGAGTCCGGAACGTGAAATCGACCCAGAATAGGTTTTTATATTGAAAACCGATGAGAAACTGAATTCCGGGTTACAATCATAATTTAATCAGTTTCAAAATCGATTATCGAGTCGCCGGATTGCGAAACAGATCGCAAAAATGAGTCCGGAACGCGAAATCGATTAAAAATATGTCCTTTTTGTCAAAATTGGATCACCGGATTGCGAATCGGGTCGCAAAACGGAGTTCAGAACGCAAAACGGACGAAATTAGGGTTTGGCCGGAAAAAGTCACCGGAAAATTCATTTTCGCCGGAATATTATGCCGGAATATTCCTTCTCGCCGTAATATTATGCCGGAATATTCCTTCTCGCCGGAATATTCTACAGGAATATTCCTTTTTGCCGGAATTTTGGCCCGAAAGTCGCCGGCGGCGACTGTCGGCGACGGTCAACTGTGGTCAACGGTGGCGGTCCGGTGGTGGCTCGGTGGTCTGGGGTGGTGGCTTGATGGTCTGGGCCGTTGGCTGGTCAAGGGCTCGAGTCGGCCTGGCTTGGCCTTGGCCTTGGCGAGCCGGTTGATCGTTTGGCCAAGCGTTCCCGGTAACGAACGAGACACATGGGGCCGCATAGGGGCCGCCACACGGGACGCACGGGCCGCATGGCCGGGACGCATAGGCCGCATGGGGCCGCTGGCCGAGACACACAGGCCAAACATAGTTTTTGCGGGCCAAATCGATATTTTGACATTTTTGCCGGGCCAAAATCTCCAGATCCTAATATTTAACATATATCTAGAGTTTGATGAAGAAAAATCTCGATTTGGACAAATTTGAAAAATCGGGTTTTTGGACAATTTTGCCCTTTTCATGGATTTTCAAGATCTGTTGGTTTCCAGCCCTTAACCAAAGCTTGTTAACCTTTGTTTTAGCTATATAAAGCTATTAGATTCAATAATAAAGGTTAGAACTTACATGGTTGTGATTTGGCTTGAAAATCCACCAAAAAAACAAACTTTTGATATTGATTTCTTGCTTTGGTTGATCTTGGCCTAAATCACCAGTTGGGATTTGCTATAAATGATGTTAAAAATTGTTCTAAGGTTTCAGAAGTGAAGGAAATTGGTCTGGTCGAATTTGAGCTGAAAATGGGGTGAAAAGTTTGACTTGAAAAGTCAAATTAAGCTTTTTATAAATTTTCTAGCTTTCTCTGCAAGTTTCTATAAGATATTTTCAGATATTTTGCTCAAAAATCTGTAAACCATATTAGAAGTTGAGGTGTGAAAAGATTTAGGGTTTCAATTGGTTTTGCCATTTTCGCGATCGTTTGTTCGGTTTTTTTTCGCGCGTAACTTCGGGAATTGCTACATTTGATCAACCACCATTATTATACTCTCAATTACATCCCATTTGGAATATAATGTGGTTAGGAAGTTCGGGTTGTCATTAATTTGACAATTACGCATACCGAATTGCCTTTTCGCAAATTTTCGCGATTTATGTTTTAATTGAGAGACATTGTTCTTTCTTTGATTCATGAGTTTTTATTTGATTCTAATGGGTTGTTTAGATTATTTTAATCTTAATAGGACTTAATTAAGACTAAGACACGAAATTCTAACCTGGAATTGCGAATTGTCACAGTCTCCCCCCGTTATTGGAATTTCGTCCCGAAATTTAGTTTGTGCTTCCCAAGACTGATGTGTCATCGAACAGTTGGGGGTATTTGAGTTTCATCTGATCTTCACTTTCCCAGGTAAATTCCGGTCCTCGCCTTGAGTTCCATCGGACCTTTACTATTGGGATACGACTTTGTTTCAACTGTTTTACTTCTCGATCCATGATTTCCACCGGTTCCCCAATGAAGTGTAATTGATCATCGATTTGGATTTCTTCCAACGGTATCACAAGCGTTTCATCTGACAAACACTTCTTGAGATTCGATACATGAAATGTGTCATGCACCCCACTGAGTTCCGGTGGTAGTTTGAGTTTGTATGCAACGGTCCCACTTTTGCAATGATTTCAAACGGCCCTATGTATCGAGGGTTCAATTTGCCACATTTTCCAAATCTTACAACACCTTTCCAAGGTGAGACCTTCAACATGACCCAGTCTCCAACTTGGAAAGACAATGGTTTGCGTCTCACGTCAGCGTAGCTTTTCTGGCGATCTTGTGCGGCTCGCAGCCTGTCTCAAATTTTGAAGATTTTATCTGCCGTTTCCTAAATGAGTTCTGGACCTGTGAGTTGACTTTCACCAACCTCAGTCCAACATATAGGGGATCGGCATTTACGACCGTACAACGCTTCAAATGGTGCTGCCTTGATACTCGTGTGAAAACTATTGTTGTATGAGAATTCGATCAAAGGCATGTGTGTATCCCAACTGCTTCCAAAATCAATCACACATGCTCGAGCATGTCTTCCAGAGTTTGGATAGTTCTTTCGCTTTGACCATCCGTTTGAGGATGATATGCTGTACTCATATCCAAACGAGTACCCAATGCATCTTGTAGGGTCTGCCATACTCGTGAGGTGAATTTGCTGTCCCGATCTGAAATAATGGAGGTTGGAATCCCATGTCGAGAAACTACTTCCTTGATGTATAGCCTCGTGAGTTTATCCATTTTATCAGTTTCTTTCATAGGCAAGAAATGTGCAGACTTTGTGAGACGATCGACTATTACCCAGATAGTGTCATAGCCACTAGAAGTTCTGGGTAGTTTCGTGACAAAGTCCATTGTAATATGATCCCACTTCCATTGTGGAATCTCTGGTTGTTGCAACAACCCTGATGGTTTTTGATACTCGGCTTTAACCTTAGAGCAGGTTAGACATTTGCTAACATAAAAAGCGATGTCAGCCTTCATGTTAGGCCACCAATAAAGCTCTTTGAGGTCGTGATACATTTTATCAGAGCCAGGGTGTACCGAGTATCGAGACTTGTGAGCTTCATCCATTACTAAGTGTAACATCTGTGCCGGAATCGTTACCGGAACAGTAAACTGTACAGTAATTAGTACAGTAACTCAGTTGCAAACTAGGAGAAATACTTAGAAGCTATTAACATTCGATGCTAAACGTAAACTATTACACGATGTTTCTGAAATCCTGATTTAATCCTTATGGTTAAACAGTTAGAAACACATCAGACAATCATGATCAGATGCAAATATGTTTAATTTTGTGTTATTAGGTTTAAACGTATGTGAGGATAAACAGAACAAAACAATAACAGTTGTTGTTATGGAATGCTAAACTGACGAACTATTCGTAAAGGTGATGATCTGTACGAATAGATCTGATAGTTTGACGATCTGAAACGATGATTGAAAGGTAGAAAACAAAATCAGAAAGTGAAACGTACGATCGTGTTCGTACAGTTAGCGCTCTGTACGAAGACGCGCGTAAGTGACGTTTTCTGACGAAACGAAATGAAACGAAAACGATCTGAACGATAATAAATTTAAGAAAATATAATATTTTCTGTTTTACAATTTTGAAACTCATTATAAATAAATTAAAACAAAACTATTCTAATTTAAGGCGCGTGAAGTAAAATACGCGGACAAATACGGAAACGCGTGAAAATAATATTTAAAATAATCTTCTATAATTAACTAATTTCCAAACGTTTAAAATAAAATTGTTTATTTTAATTTACTAAAAACGCGCATTACGATCCGGAAATGCGACGAAAACGTGAACCGAGCAACCGAAACGAACCCGAATACCCTCGGGGTATATAAACGTTGAAAGAATCCATTTCTTTCATTTTTCACATATCTCTCTCTCTCTAAACTCTCTCTACCGTCATTTTCTCTTTCAAGAATAACCAATCTTCAATCCTCCATAACTCACTCGTTTCTTAACGGATTTGGGTGTTCTTGGCGCCCACGCGAAGCTCTCGACTCCCTCTACAAGGAAGTACAACTGATTTGGGTGCTGGTTCAACCGATTTAGAGGTAATGGAACTTGAATATCTTGTAAAAATAGGGTTTTTGCTAGATCTTGGTCGACACCCACACCTAGCCGGTTAACCACCTTATTAATTCGAACCCCACGTCATAAGGAGCCTTATTCGCATAACTATTGTCATGAGAACGACCTGCCATAACCTGGAGTTCGAGATGAAGGTGGTTGGTTACAGGTTCGCCAAGGTGCTGAATAAGGGCGGGCTGTTGAACCTGCAACTCTCGAGCATGATGGCCACGAACTCTGCTGCGCCTACCTACCACCGAATCTTTGGTTCGCTTGCCATCATCAGACGAACCCTGGACTGTTGTGGTCGATCCAGGCGAACCTTGCATGACTATAAGCAGTCACGAACCCTAGGAGCGAGCCCCTGCAGGTCAGCCGAACCGTGGTGTCAACACCATGGCCGAACCTTTCTGGGGAATTTGCCGAACCTTTATGGTTCCAATTGGCCGAACCCTACTGCCCCATCCGACGAACCTTGCTGCGAACCCATGGCTGCCAAAACCCTTACCCCTCACGAACCTATAGGTTGGCTGAAGTGAAGCTGGAACTTGAGGCAGTCCTTTAGCCATGCATGCAGCCGGCCCAGGTCTCGTCTTTGGCAGCGGGATTGTACAACCCAACATCCTCCCACGATTGGGTTGTGTTGGGCCACTTTCTTGTTTCGGCCCAGCTTAGAGATGCTCAGCTCAACATTATGCTTTTGGCCCAGCATAGTGAAAGTCGGCCCAAATGAGGAGCCCAAGTCGAAATGGTTAGATCACATGTTACCAACTAGGCCCAATCCTTATTATTTAACCTAGCCCAATACAACTAATCGGCCCAACACATGTAATTGGCCACCTGTAGCCTTAAACGATCTAGGAATTTCTTAGGCCCACTCCGTGTTGGCCCAATAATTCGGCCAAAGTATACATGTTGACTCAAGCCCAAAACATTCGGCCCAATTTCAATTGATAGTTCAATTAAAACAACTTACACGATATGTGGTGGAAACAAAAGAAATCTAAATGTTGTAATTAGAATCTATTGGTGATGAAACCAAATCAAACTTAATGCTAGATCAAAAACGATGTGTTTAATCTCATTTGGGTTAAGTATTCTAAAGTCACCAACAAGTTAACAGGGCCGAATGATGACTGAGACCCACAAGTGTTAGCCAACTTAGGGCTAACACCTATACGCACCCGACTTAGCTAGAACGTATACTTATGAACTACGAACTATGTGAAATAAATACAGGATCGTGAATACAACACCAAACACAACAACGAGAGTGCGTATTCTTACTTAGAACTTAGTCAACCGCTTCAAACACAGGTGAGTTCATTTGTCCCTTTTAAAAACTTAATTGTTTTACTTCGGGACTGAGAAGCATGTTAAACATTTTCACAAAATTATTGAGATGTTATTTAATGCTTTAAACATAAACTTGATACTTATGTTGAAACTTATTCGTGAAACTTAGTAGTCATTGAAAAACAATAGACTTGAAACATATACAATGAACTTGATGCTTGAAACCATTTATTGGATGCTTATGAGACTTGATGCAAACTTATGGGATTCATGATGAAACAATGTGTGAACACTTGAAACTATATACATGAGGCTTACAATATAGATTTGAAGCCTAAACTTTATAAACTCTTATGATATAAGCTATGTGCTTAAATTATACAATTGAGGTTTAATTTATAAACTCTATGTTTAACTATATACAAAACCATAAGGCTTTGAAAATACTTTAAATAAACACTAATGCTTTATACAATTAGTTCATAAAGTTATTGTACTACACCTTTAATAAAGTATTAAATTACTTTACACTTACAATGATTTGCTTAAACTTAACTGGAAACATATATTCTTAGAAATACTTATATACGTGAGATGTCTGAAAACACGTGAATACTTGTTATACTTGGAATGCTTGAAACACGTGAATGCTTGATACATTTTGAAATACTTGAATGCGTAATATACTTGGGATACGTGAACACTTGGAATGCTTGATACATTTTGGAATACTTGAATGCTTGAAACATGAGATGCTTAAACAAAAGACTGATTGACCGCCGCGTGTTGACCTATGTGTCAACCCCTACTAGTCATCAGTGAAACAATGTGAATGCTTTAGACTTGTATGCATAAACTTTTGGACATTGTGAGACAGACTGTTGGCCGCCGCGTGTTGACCTGTGTGTCAACCCCTACTAGTCATCAGTGTTCTTCTTTGTCAGAGTCATGTAAGACAGACTGATTGGCCGCCGCGTGTTGACCTGTGTGTCAACCCCTACTAGTCATTCAGTGTTCTTCTTGATTCATCCATGGTGATGACAAGTGACTAGAATGATTGAGTTCTTCTAGTTGACTTTGTGTTAACTTGAAGGTTACTCTATCTAAACATGTCACGAGTCATAAATAGGATCATTATGGATGGATGCTGAACTCATTAGGGTTTTTCAGCTGTCCATAATGGTGCCTACTAAGCTTGAGACTTATTCGTTGTGGAATCAATAGTGTGGAGTGAAACGCTTAATTATCATTAATAACAATATGTTAAGCAGCCCGGTATGTGGTGGGACGGTGGCTGGGGCTTGTCCCCTACATATGCCCTATATATAAGCATACTTGGTTGCATAGCATAGGTGGTTGTTAGTGAGGTTAAGGTTGTCATTTCGGGGGAAACAAAGTAAACACTGGCAGGGAAACAAACGTTAAGAATCATATGTCATGAGATCAGAGTAGTGGGGATGAAATGCTTAATTATCATTAACAACAATATGTTAAGCATCCCGGTATGTGGTGGGACGGTGGCTGGGGCTTGTCCCCTACATATGCCCTATATATAAGCATACTTGGTTGGATAGCATAGGTGGTTGTTAGTGAGGTTAAGGTTGTCATTTCGGGGGAAACAAAGTAAACACTGGCAGGGAAACAAACGTTAAGAATCATATGTCATGAGATCAGAGTAGTGGGGATGAAATGCTTAATTATCATTAACAACAATATGTTAAGCAGCCCGGTATGTGGTGGGACGGTGGCTGGGGCTTGTCCCCTACATATGCCCTATATATAAGCATACTTGGTTGAATAGCATAGATGGTTGTTAGTGAGGTTAAGGTTGTCATTCAGGGAATCAAAGTAAACAATTACAGGGTAATCAAATTCAAAGAATCAAACACTTGGAATCAAACATTGGGAATCAAACATTTTGGGAATCATACGGGTAGGATGAGACGCTTAATTATCATCAGGAACAATATACCATGTGGTTCAGTATGTGGTGGGACGGTGGCTGGGGCTTGTCCCCTACATATGCCCTATATATAAGCGTACTGAATCAGATGGTATAGGTGGTTAATGGTGAGGTTAAGGTTGTCATTCAAAGGATTTTACAAAGTATTTTTACACAAAAACTACATGAACTCACCAACCATTGTGTTGACTTTATTTTTCTACATGCTTTCTCAGGTGACGCACAGGATTAAGCTAAGATTCAGGATTGTATGCTAGGATGCCCAGATATAGATCCTAGTTGACTTTTGAAGAAGCACATCTTTTGAGATAAATATGAATCTCTTTTGATATCTTTTACAGATACAAGATAGATATATTCGATTCTTTTGGATAGGTTTACTTAGTTAAATTATCAAACCTTGACATTTGTAATTTAACTTTGTAATCCTAGTTTATGTTTTGTTGTGCTTAATTATTCTTAACATTGATGCTATGTAAACAATCTGATCATCACGATTATCACCCGCGATATCACGCCCCGGGAACCTTCCGCCCGACGGGGACTCCGATCCAACCCCGTCGGCTCGGGGTGTGACAGATTGGTATCAGAGCTCAAGGTTATAGAGAATAATAGGTCATTTACTTAAAATGGTTTGGCCTAGACTATAACTTAGGGACCCTCATGTAGAGAACATAAGACTTAAGTTTGCATTGTGTCTTCTGCATTCGATCACTGCACTAACCAATATCTTTTGGTTATAATCAGAATGCCGCCCAGAAAACAACCGACACCGATACCTACACCACAGACTTCTGCACCTCACTCTTCGACACCATCACCGCCAGATTCACCACCGCCGCCTCCTCCTCCTCCACATAGTCCTCCTCCGAACCCGACTGCAACTATAGTTCTGGATCCTGCTACTGTTGCTTTGGCAACATTACTGAGCAGTCAACTGACTAACCAGATGAAGGATATCATCCCAGAGATGATTAACAAGATTCAAAGCTACGGTAACAACTCAGGGCGTACTACAGGGGAAACTAGTGGAAACACCGGCGCTAAATCAGACTGTTCATACAAATCATTCGTAGGATGCAAACCGCCAAGCTTTAGCGGTGTTGAAGGAGCCGTTGGACTGATCCAATGGCTAGAGAAGATGGAAAATACATTGGACCTAAGCAGTTGTCCGAAAAGACATAAGGTTCGCTATGCTGCGGGATCTTTCAGTAAGCGTGCCCTAACTTGGTGGAACTCACAGGTAAACGCTCGAGGTAGGGATGAAGCACTAGCCATGCCTTGGACAGAATTCAAAACTCTCTTGAGGAATGAGTTCTGTCCTAAGCACGAACTACAGAACTTGGAAATTGAACTCTCAAATCATGTGATGAAAGGAGCTGATCACATGACATACACTACTCACTATCATGAATTGGTAGCCTTGGTGCCAACACTAGAAAAGCGAATTGACCGATATGTAGGAGGATTACCATCCTGCATTCAGGGCATTGTACTTGCTGCAAACCCTGCAACTTTAGAGTCTGCTATCTCCTTGTCAGCTAAACTCACGGATGTGATGGTGAAGTCCGGAGAATTGAAAGATGATTCGGACAAGACTAAGGAGAAACAACCAAAGAAGAAACAAAAGGCCATCCAACAATACGCGATGCCCACACCACTCAATCAAGTTGCTGCAGTATCTACTAAAGCTGCACGCAAACCTTACACTGGTGTACATCCTCAATGTGCACAATGTCAGTTTCATCATGCTGCCAATATGCCGTGTAGGCAGTGTACCAACTGTGGCCGAAAAGGCCATATGGCTCAACACTGTCGAACTTCACCGACACCGGCAGTGAACAATGCTACTATGGCAAAACCACCACCACAAAACCTTGGCAACTACAACAACAACAATCAGGGATGCTTTAACTGTGGAGAACTAGGTCATTTCTCCAGGAACTGCCCAAAGAGGGCACAACCAGGAGATCAAGTACCAAGGGGAAGAGCCTTCATGATAGGAACTCCTGCTGCACACCAAGACCCGGAAACGGGTACTGGTATGTGACACCTCTTTAACTCATAAGATTTCATTTTATTTTGATACTAGTATGAATAAGAAACTTATCTTATTCTTATTAAGTATAACCACATACGTATTCCATGAGAACTTAGGAACTCTTTTATTGCGTATAAACAATGAAAGAATCCTTAGTTAATGCAAAGAACATACACAGGAAGCCACCACTAACACTAAGGTTGTGTAACAATTGATGCTCATTGCATCAGTTAGTTTTGAACAATAAAGTGTTAGAATCATACAGAGACTTAGCAAGCCATAACAGTAAAACAACTACGAGCAATAAGATTAGCAGCACTGTGAGGACATACATAGGGATCCCAAACGCGACCCAGAGTTTATTTCGGAGCGTAGGGACATCACTTCAAACAAAGGTTTCCCATTTGTTACAAGGAAAGTTGTACCCGATAATAACTTTTAAATTTCGGGACGAAATTTCTTTAACAAGGGGAGACTGTAACATCTGTGCCGGAATCGTTTCCGGAACAGTAAACTGTACAGTAATTAGTACAGTAACTCAGTTGCAAACTAGGAGAAATACTTAGAAGCTATTAACATTCGATGCTAAACGTAAACTATTACACGATGTTTCTGAAATCCTGATTTAATCCTTATGGTTAAACAGTTAGAAACACATCAGACAATCATGATCAGATGCAAACATGTTTAATTTTGTGTTATTAGGTTTAAACGTATGTGAGGATAAACAGAACAAAACAATAACAGTTGTTGTTATGGAATGCTAAACTGACGAACTATTCGTAAAGGTGACGATCTGTACGAATAGATCTGATAGTTTGACGATCTGAAACGATGATTGAAAGGTAGAAAACAAAATCAGAAAGTGAAACGTACGATCGTGTTCGTACAGTTAGCGCTCTGTACGAAGACGCGCGTAAGTGACGTTTTCTGACGAAACGAAATGAAACGAAAACGATCCGAACGATAATAAATTTAAGAAAATATAATATTTTCTGTTTTATAATTTTGAAACTCATCATAAATAAATTAAAACAAAACTATTCTAATTTAAGGCGCGTGAAGTAAAATACGCGGACAAATACGGAAACGCGTGAAAATAATATTTAAAATAATCTTCTATAATTAACTAATTTCCAAACGTTTAAAATAAAATCTTTTATTTTAATTTACTAAAAACGCGCATTACGATCCGGAAATGCGACGAAAACGTGAACCGAGCAACCGAAACGAACCCGAATACCCTCGGGGTATATAAACGTTGAAAGAATCCATTTCTTTCATTTTTCACATATCTCTCTCTCTCTAAACTCTCTCTACCGTCATTTTCTCTTTCAAGAATAACCAATCTTCAATCCTCCATAACTCACTCGTTTCTTAACGGATTTGGGTGTTCTTGGCGCCCACGCGAAGCTCTCGACTCCCTCTACAAGGAAGTACAACTGATTTGGGTGCTGGTTCAACCGATTTAGAGGTAATGGAACTTGAATATCTTGTAAAAATAGGGTTTTTGCTAGATCTTGGTCGACACCCACACCTAGCCGGTTAACCACCTTATTAATTCGAACCCCACGTCATAAGGAGCCTTATTCGCATAACTATTGTCATGAGAACGACCTGCCATAACCTGGAGTTCAAGATGAAGGTGGTTGGTTACAGGTTCGCCAAGGTGCTGAATAAGGGGGGGCTGTCGAACCTGCAACTCTCGAGCATGATGGCCACGAACTCTGCTGCGCCTACCTACCACCGAATCTTTGGTTCGCTTGCCATCATCAGACGAACCCTGGACTGTTGTGGTCGAGCCAGGCGAACCTTGCATGACTATAAGCAGTCACGAACCCTAGGAGCGAGCCCCTGCAGGTCAGCCGAACCGTGGTGTCAACACCATGGCCGAACCTTTCTGGGAATTTGCCGAACCTTTATGGTTCCAATTGGCCGAACCCTACTGCCCCATCCGACGAACCTTGCTGCGAACGCATGGCTGCCAAAACCCTTACCCCTCACGAACCTATAGGTTGGCTGAAGTGAAGCTGGAACTTGAGGCAGTCCTTTAGCCATGCATGCAGCCGGCCCAGGTCTCGTCTTTGGCAGCGGGATTGTACAGCCCAACATCCTCCCACGATTGGGTTGTGTTGGGCCACTTTCTTGTTTTGGCCCAGCTTAGAGATGCTCAGCTCAACATTATGCTTTTGGCCCATCATAGTGAAAGTCGGCCCAAATGAGGAGCCCAAGTCGAAATGGTTAGATCACATGTTACCAACTAGGCCCAATCCTTATTATTTAACCTAGCCCAATACAACTAATCGGCCCAACACATGTAATTGGCCCACCTGTAGCCTTAAACGATCTAGGAATTTCTTAGGCCCACTCCGTGTTGGCCCAATAATTCGGCCAAAGTATACATGTTGACTCAAGCCCAAAACATTCGGCCCAATTTCAATTGATAGTTCAATTAAAACAACTTACACGATATGTGGTGGAAACAAAAGAAATCTAAGTGTTGTAATTAGAATCTATTGGTGATGAAACCAAATCAAACTTAATGCTAGATCAAAAACGATGTGTTTAATCTCATTTGGGTTAAGTATTCTAAAGTCACCAACAAGTTAACAGGGCCGAATGATGACTGAGACCCACAAGTGTTAGCTAACTTAGGGCTAACACCTATACGCACCCGACTTAGCTAGAACGTATACTTATGAACTACGAACTATGTGAAATAAATACAGGATCGTGAATACAACACCAAACACAACAACGAGAGTGCGTATTCTTACTTAGAACTTAGTCAACCGCTTCAAACACAGGTGAGTTCATTTGTCCCTTTTAAAAACTTAATTGTTTTACTTCGGGACTGAGAAGCATGTTAAACATTTTCACAAAATTATTGAGATGTTATTTAATGCTTTAAACATAAACTTGATACTTATGTTGAAACTTATTCGTGAAACTTAGTAGTCATTGAAAAACAATAGACTTGAAACATATACAATGAACTTGATGCTTGAAACCATATATTGGATGCTTATGAGACTTGATGCAAACTTATGGGATTCATGATGAAACAATGTGTGAACACTTGAAACTATATACATGAGGCTTACAATATAGATTTGAAGCCTAAACTTTATAAACTCTTATGATATAAGCTATGTGCTTAAATTATACAATTGAGGTTTAATTTATAAACTCTATGTTTAACTATATACAAAACCATAAGGCTTTGAAAATACTTTAAATAAACACTAATGCTTTATACAATTAGTTCATAAAGTTATTGTACTACACCTTTAATAAAGTATTAAATTACTTTACACTTACAATGATTTGCTTAAACTTAACTGGAAACATATATTCTTAGAAATACTTATATACGTGAGATGTCTGAAAACACGTGAATACTTGTTATACTTGGAATGCTTGAAACACGTGAATGCTTGATACATTTTGGAATACTTGAATGCGTAATATACTTGGGATACGTGAACACTTGGAATGCTTGATACATTTTGGAATACTTGAATGCTTGAAACATGAGATGCTTAAACAAAAGACTGATTGACCGCCGCGTGTTGACCTATGTGTCAACCCCTACTAGTCATCAGTGAAACAATGTGAATGCTTTAGACTTGTATGCATAAACTTTTGGACATTGTGAGACAGACTGTTGGCCGCCGCGTGTTGACCTGTGTGTCAACCCCTACTAGTCATCAGTGTTCTTCTTTGTCAGAGTCATGTAAGACAGACTGATTGGCCGCCGCGTGTTGACCTGTGTGTCAACCCCTACTAGTCATTCAGTGTTCTTCTTGATTCATCCATGGTGATGACAAGTGACTAGAATGATTGAGTTCTTCTAGTTGACTTTGTGTTAACTTGAAGGTTACTCTATCTAAACATGTCACGAGTCATAAATAGGATCATTATGGATGGATGCTGAACTCATTAGGGTTTTTCAGCTGTCCATAATGGTGCCTACTAAGCTTGAGACTTATTCGTTGTGGAATCAATAGTGTGGAGTGAAACGCTTAATTATCATTAATAACAATATGTTAAGCAGCCCGGTATGTGGTGGGACGGTGGCTGGGGCTTGTCCCCTACATATGCCCTATATATAAGCATACTTGGTTGCATAGCATAGGTGGTTGTTAGTGAGGTTAAGGTTGTCATTTCCGGGGAAACAAAGTAAACACTGGCAGGGAAACAACGTTAAGAATCATATGTCATGAGATCAGAGTAGTGGGGATGAAATGCTTAATTATCATTAACAACAATATGTTAAGCAGCCCGGTATGTGGTGGGACGGTGGCTGGGGCTTGTCCCCTACATATGCCCTATATATAAGCATACTTGGTTGGATAGCATAGGTGGTTGTTAGTGAGGTTAAGGTTGTCATTTCGGGGGAAACAAAGTAAACACTGGCAGGGAAACAAACGTTAAGAATCATATGTCATGAGATCAGAGTAGTGGGGATGAAATGCTTAATTATCATTAACAACAATATGTTAAGCAGCCCGGTATGTGGTGGGACGGTGGCTGGGGCTTGTCCCCTACATATGCCCTATATATAAGCATACTTGGTTGAATAGCATAGATGGTTGTTAGTGAGGTTAAGGTTGTCATTCAGGGAATCAAAGTAAACAATTACAGGTTAATCAAATTCAAAGAATCAAACACTTGGAATCAAACATTGGGAATCAAACATTTTGGGAATCATACGGGTAGGATGAGACGCTTAATTATCATCAGGAACAATATACCATGTGGTTCAGTATGTGGTGGGACGGTGGCTGGGGCGTGTCCCCTACATATGCCCTATATATAAGCGTACTGAATCAGATGGTATAGGTGGTTAATGGTGAGGTTAAGGTTGTCATTCAAAGGATTTTACAAACTATTTTTACACAAAAACTACATGAACTCACCAACCATTGTGTTGACTTTATTTTTCTACATGCTTTCTCAGGTGACGCATAGGATTAAGCTAAGATTCAGGATTGTATGCTAGGATGCCCAGATATAGATCCTAGTTGACTTTTGAAGAAGCAAATCTTTTGAGATAAATATGAATCTCTTTTGATATCTTTTACAGATACAAGATAGATATATTCGATTCTTTTGGATAGGTTTACTTAGTTAAATTATCAAACCTTGACATTTGTAATTTAACTTTGTAATCCTAGTTTATGTTTTGTTGTGCTTAATTATTCTTAACATTGATGCTATGTAAACAATCTGATCATCACGATTATCACCCGCGATATCACGCCCCAGGAACCTTTTGCCCGACGGGGACTCCGATCCAACCCCGTCGGCTCGGGGTGTGACACTAAGCTCCTTAGGTTCCCAAAGTTTGGTACCCAGACTCTATTTGCAAAGTAGCGAGTTCCATCAGTCTTGACCTCAAATTTCTTATTCAAGCATCACAAGGATTCATTTTGCAAGTTTTCTTCCTTAAGGGCGTCAATTTGGGCATTTCGAATTTGGGCAGTAAGGTTTGTCTGAACAGTCATCCCCAAAGCTCGCACTCGTAATGTCTTGGTTCGCTCTTTCCTGCTCAAAGCATCTGCAACAACATTTGGCTTGCCAGGATGATAGCGAATATTGCAATCATAATCATTGAGTAACTCAATCCAGCGACGTTGTCTCATATTTAAGTCTTTTTGATCAAAAATATGCTGGAGACTTTTATGGTCAGTGTAAATAGTACACTTTGTACCATAAAGGTAGTGTCTCCAGATTTTGAGTGCGAACACTACAGCTCCTAGTTCCAAATCATGCGTAGTGTAGTTCTTCTCATGTGTTTTGAGCTGCCGGGATGCGTATGCAATAACTTTGTATTTCTGCATGAGCACACAACCCAAGCCTTGATGTGATGCATCGCAGTATACTACAAAATCCTCTGTTCCTTCAGGTAGTGATAAAATAGGTGCACTGCATAGTTTTTGCTTTAACCACTGAAATGTTGCCTCTTGCTTGTTGCTCCATTCAAATTTCTTATCCTTTTGCGTCAATGTAGTCAATGGTAAAGCTATCTTGAAGAAACCTTCAATGAATCTTCTATAATACCCTGCTAAGCCAAGAAATTGACGTACTTCCATCGGGGTTTTGGGTGCATTCCAATTCTTGATAGCCTCAATCTTGGCAGGATCAACATGTATTCCTTTTTGATTTATTACATGCCCAAGAAATTGTACTTCTCTCATCCAAAATTCACATTTGGAAAATTTGGCATACAGTTTTTCATTTCTTAGCAACTCCAGAATAAGTCTGAGGTGTTGCTCATGATCTTCTTTGGTCTTGGAATAAATAAGTATATCATCGATGAACACAATGACAAATTTATCCAAGTACGGTTTACAGACCCTATTCATAAGGTCCATAAAAACTGTCGGGGCATTCGTCAATCCAAACGGCATAACCAAATAGTCATAATGGCCATACCGGGTTCTAAAAGCAGTGATTGGAACGTCCTCGTCCTTGACCCTTAGCTGGTGGTATCCTGAAGGCAGATCGATCTTTGAATAGAAACTGGAACCTTGCAACTGATCGAATAGATCATCTATCATTGGTAACGGGTACCGATTCTTGACTGTCAGCTTGTTCAATTATCGGTAATCAATGCACATTCTAAAGGTTCCATCTTTCTTCTTTACGAACAAAACGGGTGCTCCCCACGGTGAGAAGCTTGGTCTTATGAAACATTTGTCCAGTAACTCTTGTAGTTGGTTAGATAGCTCCTGCATCTCTGTTGGGGCTAATTTGTACGGCGATCGAGCTATTGGTGCTGCGCCAGGCACCAAGTCAATTCAAAATTCGACTTGCCTGTTAGGTGGTAGTCCAGGCAAATCCTCAGGGAATACTTCTGGATACTCTCGTACAATCGGTATATCTTCTAATCGCTTTTCTTTTGACTTCCTTTCCATGACGTGTGCTAATACTGCTTGACATCCCTTGCGTAGATACTTGCGGGCTTTCATACAGGAGATGATTTGTAACGCCTTTTCGCTCTTTTCACCATGAATTGAGAGAGTCTCCCCATTTGGGAGTGGAATACGGACCACCTTCTGACAACATACAATTTTTGCGTGGTTTTCGGACAACCAGTCCATTCCGACAACCACGTCGAAACTTCCTAGATTCACCGATAAAAGATCTATAGCAAAGACATAATCTCCTAGTTGTAAGGTACACCCTTGAATTATCTCACTAGTTTCTATCAGTTTTCCGTTGGCTAGTTCTATTGTGTATCTATCGTGTAATGCAGTTGGATTGGCTCCAATTAATGTGCTAAATTCAGTTGACATAAAGCTTTTATCTGCCCCCGTATCAAATAGGACGGAAGCATAATGATTATTGACAAAGAACGTACCCGTCACGAGGTTTGGATCTCGTTTAGCGTCTCCGGCTGCAATAACAAAGGCCCTACCTCGAGCATTGTTGCCACCTTGATTTGTCAGCTTTGGGCAGTTCTTCCTGAGATGACCTACAACTCCGCATTCAAAACAACTCCTATTATCCCTGTTGCTATCTGTCACCGATGTAGGTACAGGAGCTCGACAATTCCTCGCTAAATGTCCACGTCTTCCACATCTGTTACACATGAAGGGCCTACATTCACCCTCATGATGGTACCCACATTTTTCACACTTGGGAAATTTTCCACGTAAGATTTCTTATCAGTTGTCACAGCAGTGTTGACTCTAACTTGAGTCGGTTTCTTTTGTTGTTGATTTGGGGGATTGCCATTCCATTTCCGTTTGTTGCCAATGTTATGCTTTTCCTCTTGTACCTTTGTTCCCAAAGTTCCACGACGAACTGCCTGATCAATCAGGCGATGTGCCAACCGAATTGCACTTTGAATGGTATCTGGCTTAGAAGAAGTCACCATATCTTCAATACTTGGAGGAAGCCCTTTCAGATACTAGTCTATTCGCTTGCACTCAGGAGTGACCATCGTTGGGCAAAGTTGTGCCAGCTCATGAAATCTAGTAGTATAACTGACAATGTCACTCCCTTACACTTTCAGGTTATAGAATTCTTCTTCCATTTTCTGGATCTCACTTCGTGGACAATATTCATCCATCATCATTTTCTTCAGTGTTAACCAGGGAATCTGATAGGCTTCATCAATGCCTAAACCTTGAACATGGTTGTTCCACCGTGTAAGAGCTGCTCCATTCAGAGTACAAGTGGCATACTTGACTCGGCATTCCTCAGGGCAATTACTGACACGGAATACCGTTTCCATCTTTTCGTTCCATCGGATCAGTGCGATGGCTCCATCAGTTCCATTAAAGCTAAGAGGTTGACAGTTTAAGAAATCCTTGTAAGAACATACTTTTGGTGCAGAACCAGTGGTTTCGACAGTCGCGCTGCCTCCTCCCGCACCATTGCCACTTACAGCTCCACTCCCACCTCCTGTATTGTTGCCAATAGCATCAGATCCTCCCTCTCCTGTGTGTTGTTGATTTTTGTAGGTGGCCATAGCATCAGCCACTCGTTTATTTATGAGCTGATCCATCTCTATCGAGATAGCAGGTTGCTCAGTTTCAGGATTGCCATGTGGGTTTTCTTGTGGATTTCCCTGCGGATTTCGCATCGGTCGTCCTCTCGGCATGTTTCTGAACATGCAACAAATATTTTCGTGTTAGAGTCATATGGCTATAGATTAGGTCTTAGTCATGCAACCTAATTCGCTATAAACCAATGGCTCTGATATCAATCTGTCACACCCTTGTCGTTGCGGAAGCGTACGGTGTGACGTTCAAGGTTTCACAGTCATGATTTACAACAAAAGACACATATTTTTCTATATTACAGAGCAATATTACAACTACATTAGCCACAAGCCTAATGTAATAACGGTTTTATCTGAGTTTCACACACACATATATATATAATGCTATTACACATATATAATATGCTATGTATCACACTGTAGAGTTTATCTCTCATAGACTCTACTATAGGTCTCCAAAGATTGAGCCCCCATCTCCACCCCCTGTATTATTATGCATCTGAGAAAACAAGATTTTTAAACAATCAGCATATTGCTGGTATCCAGTGCGAACATTGTTCCTTCCAACAATGTCGTGTTTAGTTCCCGACCAACTGTCCAATTATAAATCCTGGGCTTCCGTAACCGAGCTAACGAGTTCAGTGTTTGCCCCTTCCCAATGTCTTTGTCGCAAGACATTGTGTGTTTTAGCCTTATTGCGCGCCCGCTCGACATCCAGTCGTGGTTTTAGCTACGAACCACGGGCGAGGATTGTCAATCACAAATAGAATCTATTCTCACTAATCACGCCCCTCCCACGGTTAACGGTTACAGAATAGGGGACTTGGCGACAAATGTGTAACCCGTGAAATAATGACAAGGTCGGTCATATGTTCTCCCCACTGTCACGTGTTTCAACCAAATGTTTTACAACGCTTTCGTTTTCATGCTTCACAAAATGTTTCAAAAGTGTTTCAGAGTTCCACCTGATCAAATCAGGTTTCATGTTTCACAAAATGCATCGAAACCGGTTCAGAGTTCCACCTGATCAAATCACGTTTCATGTTTCACAAATGAATCAAAAGCGTTTAAACGCTTCACAATAAACAAGATGTTTCAGATGAGTTTTTATGTTTTCTCATTCCCCGAGTTCAAAAGCCAAAATACAGAAAAGGGGTTCGTAAACTCACCTCAGTTGATATAAATCAATAAACAGAATACAACGTTCGTATTGCTAGTTCCTGGATTCCAAATCTGTAATTTATTAAAGTTCGGTGAGTTGTTTGTACTTGATTTGGTGAGAAATTAACTTTTGTATCAAATCCGGATTCTCAATCGACTTCTGGGTTGAAATCTGATTATCAGATTACAAAAACAGATCATAAAACTGATTCCGGAATGCGAAATCGACCCAGAATAGGTTTTTATATTGAAAACCGATGATAAAACTGAATTCCGAACATAATCGGAATTTCAAACAGCTTCTAAATCGACTATGGGGTTTCCGAATTGCGAAACAGATCGCAAAACTGAGTCCGGAACGCGAAATCGACCCAGAATAGGTTTTTATATTGAAAACCGATGAGAAACTGAATTCCGGGTTACAATCATAATTTAATCAGTTTCAAAATCGATTATCAAGTCGCTGGATTGCGAAACAGATCGCAAAAATGAGTCCGGAACGCGAAATCGATTAAAAATATGTCCTTTTTTGTCAAAATTGGATCACCGGATTGCGAATCGTATCGCAAAACGGAGTTCAGAACGCAAAACAGACGAAATTAGGGTTTGGCCGGAAAAGTCACCGGAATATTCCTTTTTTGCCGGAATATTATGCCAGAATATTCCTTCTCGCCGGAATATTCTGCCAGAATATTCCTTTTCGCAGGAATTTTGGCGAGAAAAGTCGCCGACAGCGGTCAACGGTGGCGGTCCGGTGGTGGCTCGGTGGTCTGGGGTGGTGGTTTGATGGTCTGGGCCGTTGGCTGGTCAAGGGCTCAAGCCGGCTTGGCTTGGCCTTGGCCTTGGCTAGTTGGTTGGTCGTTTGGCCAAGCGTTCCCGGTAACGACCGAGACACATGGGGCCGCGACACGGGACGCACGGGCCGCAGCACGGGACACACGGGCCGTAGTACGGGACGCATGGGCCGCAGCACGGGCCGCATGGCCGGGACGCATAGGCCGCATGGGGCTGCCTGGGGCCGCGGGCCGAGACACACAGGCCAAACATAGTTTTTGCGGGCCAAATCGATATCTTGACATTTTTGCCGGGCCAAAATATCCAGATCCTAATATTTAACATATATCTAGAGTTTGATGAAGAAAAATCTCGATTTGGGCAAATTTGAAAAATCGGGTTTTTGGACAATTTTGCCCTTTTCATAGATTTTCAAGATCTGTTGGTTTCCAGCCCTTAACCGAAGCTTGTTAACCTTTGTTTAAGCTATATAAAGCTATTAGATTCAAGAATAAAGGTTAGAACTTACATGCTTGTGATTTGGCTTGAAAATCCACCAAAAAAACAAACTTTTGATATTGATTTCTTGCTTTGGTTGATCTTGGCCTAAATCACCAGTTGGGATTTGCTATAAGTGATGTTTAAAATTGTTCTAAGGTTTCAGAAGTGAAGGAAATTGGTCCGGTCGAATTTGAGCTGAAAATGGGGTGAAAAGTTTGACTTGAAAAGTCAAATTAAGCTTTTTATAAATTTTCTAGCTTTCTCTGCAAGTTTCTATAAGATATTTTTAGATATTTTGCTCAAAATATCTGTAAACCATATTAGAGAAGTTGAGGTGTGAAAAGATTTAGGGTTTCAATTGGTTTTGCCATTTTCGCGATCGTTTGTTCGGCTTTTTCGCGCGTAACTTCGGGAATTGCTACATTTGATCAACCACCATTATTATACTCTCAATTACATCCCATTTGGAATATAATGTGGTTAGGAAGTTCGGGTTGTCATTAATTTGACAATTACGCATACCGAATTGCCTTTTCGCAAATTTTCGCGATTTATGTTTCAATTGAGAGACATTGTTCTTTCTTTGATTCATGAGTTTTTATTTGATTCTAATGGTTTGTTTAGATTATTTTAATCTTAATAGGACTTAATTAAGACTAAGACACGAAATTCTAACCTGGAATTGCGAATTGTCACATTGTGTTTTTAAATTGGTATGTTTTCTCAATTAAGTAGCATTGCTGTTTGGGGAAAGGAAAAACCGGTTTTTGAAAGCGAGCGTACTTGGGATATTTATCTGGGACTGGTTATCGAATTGATGGAACTGATGTTTTTATAAACTGATGTTGAACTTGTAATGTTTAAATAAATTTATCGATGACTTTTATAATTAAATATCCATGTTTATTTAAATCGTTCGCTTAGCTTATGCTTATGATATTTATTGTTGACACTAAGACTCTGTCAAGACTTCCGCTGCAGGTCGGGGTGTGACATGCTCAGAGAAGGTAACGGTGAATTTTTATTATCATAGAAAATTGATGTTATGTTTAGAGATTTGGGTTTTTGTTTTGATTCAACCGATCAATTGCCGATGAGAAGAATTTCGTGAGTTTTTTCGTCTTATTTTTATAACAATCTTGATTGAAATTTGTCTAATTTTCTGTTTTTATGTAAAATTCATATGGAGTTTGTGATGGGAAATTTGGCTTTGCTATGTAACTTATGCTTATGCAAATGAAATATAATCTTATGCTACTAGTTCTCGATAATGTACTGTTATAACCCGCCGCAACGCGCGGCGTGAAAAAACCTAGTTAGTATAGATTAGCACTTTCCAATGATTACGTGAGTTATGACCTTACTTTCCCTTTTTATAATCATAGATAGTTAAGTCCATAGTTTTACATTGTTTTTGATTGCTCTACGACACTTCGATCACAACGTATTAGAAAACAATGTCATGATCTATATGTTGCAGCATAAAAAAAACTTATTTAACATTAGAAACTATAAGTATGGTTTGTCAAAACAAAATTGTAAGATACAACATGTTTACAAACTTATTATGCACATTGTGTCGATAACATTAACGTGATTACGTATGTAAAAATGTTTGAATTTACGGCAACTCAATTGTGGAGTCCAATATATAAATAAATACAATCATATAAAACATCAATGCATTTCAATTGGCTTCAGTGTAATTTTTCACGTTAACAATACATTAACGTCAATCGATTATTAAAATAAAAATAATAAATAACAAACGAAAGTTACTCAAAAAAATCAGGTTATATATTACCAGAAAAATAAACCTAAGTCGAATAATTAAAATTAATGTATAATAAAAAAAGGTTAAAAGAAAATAAAGAAAAAATAACGACCAAAACAAATTAAATTAGTATATTTATTAATAACTAAAGTTGACGTTTTCACTTGTAAAGTGTTTTGAGTCCCTAGCAATATCATTCAAGCTCAGGTTCTCCTTTTATTTATTCCAGATTCTTTCCTTTTTAGCCTTTTTTTAATACAACTCAACTTTGTAAAGTGTTTGCTTTCAATCATTCATCTTTCTAAATTTTAAAGTTTACCTCTTATTATATAATCTGATTTTCCTCAATAAATTTTGTTCATTAAATTAAAAAATATGATAATCATGGGTTTGGTTTTTAGTTAAAATCGTAAACCAAACCGTTCACTACATTTCCTTCTGAGAAACTGAACCATATGGGACCCCAAAAAATATGGGCTCCTAAACCATTGCTTAGTTTTTTTAACAAAGGAGCCAACTCTGATCATGTGATGTTGCTATTCTATTTCTATTTTTTTTCATTGAATTACTTCTTAAAAATTTGTACACCTCTACACATGCGACATAATAGTGTTTCTATTCGTGTTTCATTTACTATAACCAACCAGCCACAACTTTATATATTTTTTAAATCATAAATGCATGTCGTAATATGTGAATTTTAATCATACTCTTTATCGTAATACACACGTAACAAAAGCATGGACGAGAAACAATATTGTTTTTGTGTTTTTGTGTTACATTTTTTGTGACTAAATGACTTAAGCTAAGAATTTTAAATCAACTAGGAGTCTAGCTAAGGCCGTCAGTCAAGATGGGTTTTAAACTATAAATGATGGCCCCAGTGTATGCGTCAACTAACCTTTTTTAGGAGAATTACTTGTTTTCTTTTTCTAATATGTGAAATTACATATTTCTTAACTTTGAAGAATTAAAACATGATTTGAAAAAATATGATTGTAACGACCCAATTTAACTTATTATTAAAATAATCAATATATGATGTAATTTTAAGTTAAATGGTGTTGTTATGTGTTGATTAGTAAGTTAAATATTTATTCATTTGTAAATATTAGTAAATGTTATATTGAAAATGGAGGGACTAGTATTGGCAATAGTTGAAAGTTTAATTTAATGGGGGTTTATATGGGGAATACTTGGTCAATGACAGTCAAAATTCATTTGGCTTGGATTTGGGAGAAGAGGTCGACAACCAAGGAGGAGAAGATAGGATTTAGATTCCCCTTGTATGTATTTAGATTTTAAAAATCTAGATATAGGTTTTGGGGATTTCATGAGTTTGGGAATTCAATGACTTTACTAAGTCAATAATGAATGATAATGAATGAGTAGTGATTGATTGTAAATATGCAGGTATTTTGATGAGAAACCATAAAATGAGAGTTTTATGATTTATTTGATTTGAAAGGAAATGTTGATATTTAAAAAGATTTATGTTCGGGATGTTATAAAAACCTGCACATAAGGTGTTTGAGAAAATGCCTCAAACAACCTTAGTTACTCAAATGATTTGAGGTTTTGAAGAAATTGGGGGTAATAGCTAATTAACTTAATTGTATGATTAATAAGTACAAATTAAGTGTAAGTAGCTAGAATGAAAGGAATCAACTTTTTGTGATGGATTTGGTTTCGAGTGTCGATGTGGTTGTTTCATGTCGAAAGTAGGCTCAGCTACAATTCGGAGTGATTAGACGGTTAATGGGGATCGAATCAAGTTTTCGTAAAGTTTAAGTAAATGGGTTGTAAAGTTTAAAACTATACTTTTAATGTGTTTGACAGATTTTTTAAATGATGAACGCATTTAGTTTAAAGCGTTAAATATTTTTTAGGTGAATTGTAAAGGTTTTAAACTTGAAAAATCTAGGACCTCTTTTGTAAATTCCACAATCTTGTTAAAAATTATGTTTTGAGGATTGAGGTGTCACAATGATATACATTTTTTAATTTGAAAATAAGTCAGGTCAAATATAATACATTTCATGCTTATTTTATATACATTTTCAGTCGATTTGTGTTTTAAAGTAAATTTTGCTTAAAAACGATTTGAGTCAAATATAATTAGTTTTTATCAATTTGAATTACTATACATTTCAACGCTGCTGCAACGTGTGATAGTAAAATTGCTAGTTATTTGTAAAACCTAAGTACAATAATTAAATAATGTTGATGTGCGTGCGTATGTTTAAAAATACAAAAGGGGAAAAAGATTAATGAATTGAGTAAGTTTTCGTAAACAATCTTCTTTAGCTACATGTATTTCTTAAAATGCTTTTTCTTTGCTATAAAATAGATAAATGAAGAAGATAGAAGACGGAGTCCAAGTTTTTGATAGGTTAAGTAACATGTTTTCATCCATTTGCATAATCAATCATTTTCAAACTCATCTTTAGTAAATTCTACAACTTTCAGTTGTAATTCGTTAACAAACTAGCAATTTTATCCGTCACATATTGTGATGACGTCAAAACTTAAGTTGTAATTAGTGGCGGATCCATGAATTTTTCAGTGGGTTCACCATTTTCTAACGTTTTAATTAAACAAAACCGGACATAAAAATTTTCGGGTCGGGTTGACGATTTGGATCTTGTAATTTTCTTCGCGTAATATGTAACATCAGTGCCGGAAACGTCACCGGAACAGTGATCTTAAACAGTGACATGAACAGTAAACAGGTACAAACTACAAACATTTTATTTCATTTCATATTCATATCATTGTCAGTATCATTTTGTGTTAGCAAACAACAATTTGAGAAACATTTAACAGAAACAAAGTTCATAAATAGGGTTCTTGAGTCAGATAATTATCTGGCAACATAAAACCATCATGCTATTATTTGTTAGGATTTATTATGTATAAACGTATGCGAGGCTTTACAGAACCAAAACAAAAGGGCGTTGTTATGTGAATGCTAAATTGACGGGTTATTCGTATTGGTGACGATCTGTACGAATATATCTGAAGGTTTAACGTTCTGAATAACATCCAATAATTAGAAAACAATATTGAAAAGTATAGTTATCGCCGTGTTTGTACGGGTGATGATTCGAACGAATACGCGCGATGACCGTACATTTCGATTTAAACAGTAAACTAATATTTTAAAATTTAAATAAATAAAAGATATCAGTTAATTTATTACGAATCACAACTTAGAATAATTTATAAATTCTATTTTTATTAAACTGTATCGTCTCGTGATGAAAACCCCGAGAAAACAGCTAATTTCGCGAAACCGATCGAGACCGAGCCACCGGATAAATCGAAAGCAATAAATGGAGTCATTTACTCCCACACCAACCTCCACCACCCCCTTTCTCATCACATTCACGTTCATCACTTCTCTCTCTCTAGAACAAGTTTCTCCACCTTCTCTCTACGATTGTGTGACGAATTCTTTGCGGATTCAAGCTTTCTAGGTGTCAAGACGTTCATCTCAACACGTAGATCACGAGAGTACAAGAATTTCAAGCATTTGACCGACGAGATTGAGGTAAACACTTATTTTATTTTCGGTTTTGAGGGTTTATCTCGACTCCTTGTAACTAGGAGGATAAAACCGGTTTAAAACATTAGATATTATTAGTTAGGTTATCTCGAAAACCCTAGAAAGTGCCAGGAGTGATTTGTAACAGATTGAGCTCGTAAGGATGAAGATGGTGCTGCCCAAACATGTACAGGTTCGTGAACCATTTTGCCGAACCTTTAAGAGAGTGCCGAACCTTCATGCAGGCGGCTGCAATGAGACACGAACCGGGAAACCCTAGCCGAACATAAGGGTTTGCCTGCCGAACCTTGGATCAAATGCCGAACCCTGCATCACGAACCTGTCTACTCTGAGCCACGCACCTGTTGAACTGGTCAGGACCTGCACCAAACATGTGCTTCTGGCTCACGAACCCTGGGCACCTGCAACTTTCTAGCCGAACCCTTAAAGTTGCGAACCCTCTTTCCTTGGGCGAACCTAGGGTGGCGAACCCTAGGATTCACGAACCTATTTTGCCGAACCATATAGGGACCGAACCCTCCTTAGCCGAACCATAGGTGGTCATGAATCTAAGTAGGATGCTACGAACCTATGGCTAATTAGGAGTTGGCCGAACCTTCCATGTACAGACGAACCATGAGTGTGCCACGAACCATACACCCTTGCCGATCCCTTAACTCCATCATGGCCAAACCTTCCCTCATTATAGCCGAACCCTAAGGGTTCTTTAGTGTAGAAGTATTAGCCGAACCCAAGGAGATTTCCTCAAAAGGTTCGCTGCTCCTTGGGGATACCGAATCTAAAATGTTATCGAATTAGTGTGTGATGGACTAAGGGCTATAAATTCAAGTCTAAGAACCACGGGGATGTACATATGAGAACTCAAAGTCTAGAAACGAGCTAAGGATACATGCATGCATGAAATATGTTGTGTGTGTTTGAGCATGGACTAAAAAGTCGGGTTACTGAGGGATATGGGTTTTCATGAAACATAATAACACCTCAATATAAAGGTGAACATCTATTAATTTAGCCTAAAACATGTGAAAGATTTTCAAGAACTCATATGGATCAAAATCAGAGTTTTGTTATCAATCCGGAATCAAAGACTACTAAACGGGTTGATAGGGACCCAATGGGCCAACTAAGGCCCATCGTATGTAAATGCTTAATTGATTTAAGGAGCCACGAGATTTTAATAAAAGAAACCAATATATGAACTTGTTAGATTTAATTAAATGATTTTGACTCAATATTGAATTAAAATGGAATTTATTTATAAATTGTTTTGATCAAAGGTTTATTATGATTATTTTGATTGGAAATTGTTGTAAATGGACAATATAATTGTCTGGATTTGAACTAAATACAAAGGAGACTCTGCCCGAATTTTTGTAAAATTTAATGATAAGGGTGGTAACTAATCATGGGAATTGGGTTCATAAAAGGGTAACTAAGTTAGATTAGATCATAGAATCATTTAGTAAAGTAGGACACTTAGTTACACACACCAAAACCAAACCTTAGGTGCGACGACTATTACGTATACTTATCGTATTCAAACTCTTATAAAATAACTCAGGAACCGAAGAAACCTAAGCTACAACAAGAGCGCGCATTTTGTGTTAGATCATTTACATAGCAGCACAAGTGAGTTCATTGCCCCTTTTCTAACATTTTGTTTTAAAACGCGGGGCTGAGAAGCATGCGTAAACTGTTATTTAAATTGTTTACTTAAATGCTTTTAAATTTATATGTTTTACATATATAAATGATAACCTAGATCATATCTAGGTGAATTTTATGCAGGTGTTTACTAAATTTATCTACTTATAATTTAAGTGGATAATTGGGTTAAACTAAACATTTTGACAAATCAAGTGGGTGATTTCAACGAATCAAACGAAACATTTTGACAAAACAAGCGTTAGTTCAAACGAATCAAACAAAACTATTTTGACAAAACAAATGTGGGAGTTCAACGAATCAAACGAAACTATTTTGACAAAACAAGTGTGAGTTCAATGAATCAAACGAAACTATCTTTGCAAAGTTAATATTCGATGTTCAACGAAACAAGTGTTTGATGAACAACGAATCAAGAGTACATTTGATCAACGAATCTAGTATTCCATGATCAACGAATCAAGTACATCTTGTAACAAAATCAGACGAATCAATAAATCACTTTCAGGGGAAAGTCTGGGAAATATCAAAGATAACATATGCCAACGAAACAAAATGAATCAAGTACGAATCAAGAAATCCTACATTTCAAGAAGTCCTAGCTAGACCGATTGATCTGTAGGTCATATGTTTGCTGATATTTACAGAATTCCCTAACTACTAAGACCCTTGATTTACAGACTAGTCCACTCGAGTTGACCAAGGCCCAATCATTAGGACTTAGATTTTATTAAATGTTTACTTATTTATTTAATTAAGCATTTATTTACTGTTTCTACAATTACTGTGGTTGATCATTATTGTGATGAACTTAAGGAATCAACATAGATTCCAAATTGTTGTATTTACAGGAACAAAGAACTGAAGAATCATTGGTTTATTGGTAGGGGTAAAATGCTTAATTGTCATTAACATCAATGTCCTATGTGGATTAGTATGTGGTGGGACGGCGTCTGGGCGGGTTTGTAGGCTCGACTCAGGGGTATGCCCTATATATAAGCATACCGATCTGGATGATACATGTGATGTTAATGAGATTAAGGTTGTTACCCGAGGGTTTAACAAAGATTTTGAGTGTACATTTGAACTATTGTGAAGGGAAGTGTGTGTTAGGTAAAAATGCTTAATTATCATTAACAACAGTGTCATATACAAATTAGTATGTGGTGGGACGGCGTCTGGGCGGGTTTGTAGACTCGACTCAGGGGTATGCCCTATATATAAGCATACCGATGTGGATATTACATGTGGTGTTAATGAGGTTAGGGTCTTTACCGAAAGAGGTTTACAAATCATTTTCAATTACTAAACCATATGAACTCACCAACCATGTGTTGATTTTATTTTTGCATGACTTATCAGGTGACGAACAGGTCAACTAGGAAGCTCATGCTTTTGGACTAGGACTTCAGATAGAAGACTTAGTATTTTTGGACCTGCATATTTTTGGAACATCATTACACACTTATTTTGTATATCTTGTGCAACTACAAGATAGATATCTTATGATGTTCTATGATAGATTTACATTGTTAAATTATGAATGATACAGATGTAATTTAACTTTGTAATTCTATTCTATTTAGCATTTCTCATTTATATCATGTGCAATGTAAACAATCTGATCACTTTGATTATCACTCACGATATCGCGCCTCGGGAACCTTCCGCTCGACGGGTACTCTGTTCCGACCCCGCCGGCTCGGGGTGTGACATAATAACAATGCGATATATTAAGTCAATGATTAAAATTAAAAAACGTTGTCATTAAAGAGATTGAAGGTACAGAGTGCATTTTCATTTAAGATTTCTGAGCTGCATACCAAGCAGGAGTCAAAGGGGTCACGTGCACTTGCGAGGTCTAAGGTGGTGGTCCTCCTGGCCATTCTGCAGGCATGGGTCAAAGGGGCAACACCCAGAAATCTAAACGAAATATGCTAAGTTTGTATGACCAATATTAACTTTATCCGAGAGTTTAACCACTAATAACAATCATTTTGTTTGCTAAGTTTATATGACCGGAAAGTAGTTTTAACATGATCATATAGAAATCTAATAATTGATTATCGAGATTTCTCTAGCAAAGATCACTTGTCTCAATCAAGTTGACAAATTGCTGTGAAAATTACATTAACAATTCACTCTTAAAAATTTTAATGTGTTCATCTCAGGATTTACCTCTAAAATATTAATGGGTTCACCCTATTTTTTGACTCTTTGGAGAAAAAAATTCTCCTACTAAGGAATCGAATCTCGGTGGGTTCCTGTGAACTCACCCCCTCTAGGCCTCTACCTACATCCGTCACTGGTTGTAATAACATGTTCGAGCAACACATCTCTTTTTTAATTTATTTTTTACATTTTAACCTTATAAAAAAAATAAAAAAATGAAAAATAAAATTGTTTTATAAAGATTATGATTAGTTTTTTAAAATTTCTTCAATGCATATTTCTTCAATTTTTCATTTTTATTATAAAATAAAATGATTCGTATAATACCTAAAATTAATAAATTTTAGTGTGATCTTGAACTCAGCACTTCTTATTAAAAAATAAGACCTTTGTTGATCAATAATCAATTTTGATTTGTCATTCAATTTAAGGTTGTTCTTTGGTTCTGTTAAGCAATCAAATCTGCTACACACAATTTGTTATCCCTAAGGTCATGTTACCAAACCATTGCCTATTTTATAAAGAAATGATTAATTGGTTGAGGATTTAGACAGATTAGGTAAAATTGATCCTTTAAGTAAATACCGTAATTATTTAAAATGGTTAAAAGAATGGGACTCTTTTGATTGATACATACTTTGAACATTTATTAAACTAATATCAATTGATCTATTTACAGGAATATGAACATATGTCATGTTTGTTCATTTATGCTCGTAAACTTATGGTATAGTGTTCTTTTATTTTCGTTTAAGTTCATTTATTATGATAATTTATTAAATATGTTATATAATTTTTAATTTTTAATATTATTTTTATTTTTACAATTAAACCATAAATCTAGTTATTTAAAATACGTGTCTCAGATACGATTTAAATTTTTTTTCTCTAAAAATCAGGTTTTTACACACACACACATACATATATATATATAGGGGATAGTTCGAATGTTAACTTTTTCTTATTGCGATAACCGAATAACTACATCTTATTACATTGTGGTTCACATTAAAGTAAATATAAAGGTTGTGGTTTTTTCTTGTTTTTTTTTATTAATGTAAGTGGGTCCTATATTAATTAAAAATAAGAAAAAACTACAACCTTTAAATTTACTTTAGCGTGGGCCTCAAAGTAATAAGATGTAATTATTCGGTTATCACAATAAGGAATGGTTAACATTTGATTCTCTCCATATATATATATATAGGGTTTGGATCCTTTGAAAACCCGATCTTAAAGAGAAAACCCTTAAACCCTACATGGACCGTTAGATCAAACTTATTTTAGATTTTTATTAATTAAACAGAAAAACATATGGTCCACAATTAAATTTAAATATTTTAATTGGGGTTTTGAAAAGAAAATGTCTCTTTTATCCTTTAAGAGGTATAAGTGTAGGGATGGCAAAAAAAACCCGAGCCCGACGGGTTTACCCGAAACCCGCTACATATGGGACGGGTATTCCCAAACCCGTTGGGTATTGGGCCGGGTATGGTATTAATTTTAAAAATTTTCGCAGGTATGGGACGCGCTTGGGATTTGTTCATATACCCATTTGCTAGGCCCGATTACCCGATTATATTCCCGTTTACCCGTCCCGTGTACCCGATTATAAATACCATTTATATACATTTAAATTAATAAAATTTGTTTCTTTTTTAATCTTTTTGAACTTTAGAAATTGTTCATATAATTTGTTTCTTTTTTAATTTTTGTTTTTTTGTGGCAACTACAAAAATAATTTTGAATCATTTTGTTAATAATTGCTATTTTTTAGTTTATCTTGAACGATGATAATCAACTTATAACATTTTGAAATTTCATGTTATTTGATATATTAATAGCTTGTTTTTGGCATATTTAACATATAGTTTTTTGTTATAAAAAGAATAAATTTATTATTAGTCACCTGATACCAGACGTGTTTTAAGCCAGTTATTCTCAACGAATATATTTAGCTAAACCCGCCGGGATACCCGATACCCGACGGGTAAAAACCCTATAGATACCCGACGGGTAAATACCCTATAGATACCCGATGGGATTTGGGACAGGTATGGAACATACTTTTATAAACGGGTATGGGACTGAGATTACTCAAACCCGTCCCAAACCCGGCCCATTGCCATCCCTATATACGTGATTTTTTTTTCACTCTCTATCCTTCTCATTAATTAATCCAGATTCTCTCTCATATCTCTTTTTTCCTCTCCTCTCTATTCTTTTTCTTCTCTCTCCTCTCTCTGAATTCGTCTTCTCTCTACTCTCTCTCTTTCTTTTCTATATAATTGAGTATTAAAATAAAAAATTTTTTTTAAAGAGAAACAAAAAATATACACATGTGTATCAAACACAAATTTCACTACACAAACACAATATTACATATTTTCAACCATAATAAATATTACGCATGTGTATTTTACATATCAAACAAAAAAATTACACATGTGTAAATTTATAAAAGAACATCAAATAAATCAAAAACACCAAAAACTACACATGTGTATGTGTAATATTTTATAAATCTCAAATATATAAAATATACACATGTATATATTTTTATTTATACACATGTGTACTTTTTGTATTAAAACTTTTACATTTTTATTTATACGCATGTGTAATTTTTATATCTTCTTATAAAAATACGTTTTTTTTAATTTTGTATAAAAATATACATTTTTGTTGTTTTGAAATTTTAAAAAACATTTTTATTAATTGATGAAGAGAGAAGAGATAGATGAGAGAGAAAATTTGATATTAATAAATTATTATATATATGAGTGATTTTAAATAAGAGATAAAAAGAGATAAATTATTATATATATATGGGTAAGTGGTAAAGACTATTATACCATTTTCATATTAATAAATTAGAAATAAAAAAAAATTGATCTAATGGTTGAGATAAGATTTAATGGTTTTCTCTTTAAGATCGAGTTTTCATTTGATTTAAATCCTATATATATATAGGCGATAGAATTTTTGATAACCCTTATCTTATGCTACAACTACATAACCATCATCCAATGGTTACTTTAAAAAGGTAAGTGTATAGGATCGTGACACGTGTCAGATTCCTTTTTTTCTTTTTTTTTTAATATAAAGGGCATTTAAGACATTTGTTATTTAAGTAAAGTTTACCCCTTTTTTTAAACATTCATAACTTTTTTATACTATATTATTTTTTTAAAAAAATTGCACCATTATACTCGTCTCATTTTTCTCTTTAATTTCGTTATAGTCTTGACTAGTTTTTTTTTTATTTTTTTGATGTCATGTATTTACATCATTGTAACGAGCTTAAAGATAGCAAATTAATTAGAAATTTTTTCTAACAATGGTAAATTACAGTAATGTAACAAAAAATGAAGTAATGTAACACAAAATGAAGTAATTTACAATGACATAATTAACGGTGACGTAACACATTATTTTATTTTTTTCTCTAACAATGATAATTACAATGATAAATTACAGTGATGTAATAGAACACATTATTTTGATTTTTTTCTCTCACAATGATAATTATAGTGATGTAATTTATCATTGTTCGAAAAAAATTTAAACTAATTTGTTGTCAATGTAAATTACATCACTGTAATTTAAACCAAATTCACAGAAAAAAAACCGAAACCGAATTTTACGTCAATGTAAATTACATCACGATAAATTACGTCAATGTAAATTACATCACTGTAATTTATCATTTTAAAAAAAATTTCAAATAAATTTGTTATATTTAAGCTCGTTACAATGATGTAAATATAGGGCATCTAAAAAAAGTAAAAAAAATTAGTCGAGACTATAATGGAATTAAAGAGAAAAATGAGACGAATATAATGGTGCAATTTTTTTTAAAAATAATATATTATAAAAAAGTTATTAATGTTTAAAAAAGAGGGGGGAAAAAACTTATAAAGGTAAAATGACTATGATGCCCTTTTTAATATTTTAATGAAATGCTTATGTGTAAGTTTATGATTGGTTGAAATGAGTTATGTAGTTGTAGCAAAAGATGAGGGTTATTTTTTATACCTTGCCCTATATATATATATATATATAATTGTAAACAAATAATAACCCATGGATAGAGCAATAACCTATTAACTCAAATTTAATGGTTAATCAAAAAGTTGAGTGTATAGGATCGTGTTCAAATACAAAATGTTATTTTAGTCATTTACACCATTTTAAAAAGATAGAATTAATTTGGTGATGTCATGTGTCACTTTCTAATATATTATAATATATCTACTTTTTTATTTAAAGTTTACCCCGTCTTTTTTTATAAATCCATAACTTTTTTATCCTATAATATTTTTTTATAAAAACTGCAACATTCTACTCGTCTTATTTTTCTCTTTAATTCCGTTATAGTTTTGAGTATGTTTTTTTTAATTTTTTTCGGATGTTCATATTTACAGCAATGTAACAAATATTAACATTACACATTATTTGTAACGAATTGTAACTAATTTTGGTTTATATTTTCGTAAATTAAATATGGGTTACGTTTAGGTTGTAAACGAGCCGATCCAATCCCGAGCTCATTATGGCTTGAGCTCGGCTCGTTTAGACAAAATAGCTCGTTAACACCCCTAGTTATGTTGTATCATTTATTTAGTTACAGTGAGGTAACAAATATGGTTACATTGTATCAATTATTTAATTACAGTGATGTAACAAATATGTTAGGCTCACTTTAATTTACATCAACGCAAACCATAATTCGTTACAAACAATGTGTTATGTTTATGCTTGTTATATTGATGTAAATACGAACATCCGGAAAAATTAAAAAGCCTAGTCAAGAATATAACGGAATTAACGAGCTTGGGATCGGCTTGGCTCGTTTATATTCTAAACATAACCCCTATTTAATCTACAACAATGTAAACCCAAATTCGTTACAACTCGTTACATTGGTGTAAATTCGAACATCCGAAAAAAAAATAAAAAACCTTCAAGACTATAACGGAATTAAAGAGAAAAATAAGACGAGTAAAATGGTGCAATTTTTATAAAAAAAAATATTGTAGGATAAAAAGTTATGGATAAATAAAAAAAGAGAGGGTAAACTTTAAATAAAAAAGTACATATATTATAATATATTAGAAGGTGACACATGCCATCACCAAATTAATTTCAACTTTTAATATGCTACAAATTAATAAAATACTCTTCTTTATTAAAATAAGAAAGATGACACATGTTATAATCCTATATACTCAACTTTTTAATTAGCTATTAGATTTGAGTTAATGAGTTATTGCTCTATCCATGGGTTATCATTTGAACACTTATATATATATATGATTAAGATCATATAATAACACATTTTTATTATATTAACTCGCATAACTCTGTTAAATTCAATCCAATTTTTTGTGTTTTTTATTTAAATAACATTATTACATACATACAACAATTTCTTGTTTTATGTGTATGTCTCATTTTATCGCATTTTAAGATTTAAAACAATGCAAGTTTAAGTTGCATTATTTTGAAACTTATAAATCTTGTTAATGTAACTAAAACTTATAATGCTTTTAAATACTATTAGCTGATGAATTTATGCATATAGTAAAATAAAAAGTGTCATACATAAATAATAATGACATTTAAAAAAAAACAAAGTTTGGATTGATTTTTATAGAGTTATTTGAGCTAACATAATAAGAGTAAATTATCAACAAGACATTCCTTCTTTAAGACTCGTAACATCTCAAAGCTAAAAGTATATTTATTAATTTACTCTTGTTGTAACGTTACTATAAGAAAAGACGTGTTTTGTTGTCCACTTGGAACAAATATTATTATGAGAAAGGGATTTTTATATCGTCACCATCATTTATATTTTAGAGTGTGTTGGTGTGACTTTAAGTATCATTCAATAACAGCACTATTCTACATATCATTATTTTTTTTGAACAGCAAAATAACGGCACTATTAGATTTATCAACATCCATTGATTGATTTGATTCTACATCATATTATTAAATTGATTTTATTTTTTTGAACGGCATTATTTGTTATTTATTATACTATATATTAAATTTGAATTATTTTGCATATTATTTTTGACTTTTCTATTGAAAAAAATAGTTGGTAAACTTGACATATTTAGTTTTATTGTGTTCACGACCGGATCGGATTGGTCAGTTAGATGGAGAATCAGTGATAAAATTAGTTTGATTTGATGTCTTTGAAAGTTTTAGTTGAACCGGTTAGATTGGTTAAATTGAACAATTGGTGTTGTCTGTAATTAGAAATTTATTAAGAAAACAGATATTAAGAGACAAATGATTACTCGATCGGTTATATGTTGAAAGTTTGAATCGAATATCAAACCATCGTAGGAGGAAGGCATCTGTTTAACTTGATTAACAAAAAAATATCATCAAAATTAACAAATTTCTATGAAAACTTAGGTCTTGTTTGTTTTTTATAAAAAGTCTACGCAACCTCTTTGTCTGCGTCGCACAGACCATGCGTAGACGTTGACATCTGCTGACTGTTTGTTTCCTTGAATATGTCTTCTTGGTGCATATATGTACCAATCATTTTTAGGATCTTCCAATGTCCGCAGAGACTATCCACCACCGCCACCCACCACCGCTACCGGCCACCACCGTTCGCCACCACGGCACCTCCCATCGCCGCCGACCACCACTGCCGCCCACCTCCACCACCTTCGGCCACCCACGTCACCCCACCGTACACCACTACCAATTTATTTTAAGAGTCAACAAACATTAAAAAACAAACACTCTTCTTCTTGCAGACTGCAGACATTTGGTCAATCTTTTCTCCTACAGATGTCTGCAGATGTGGTCCACAGACTGCAGACATTTTACATGGGTGGTGTTTATAGAAGAGGTTTAAGCTAGGGATATAAAACTTGTACTTAACCTTGATAAAATAGGTGTTTTTGAATAGGGATATAGATGAGGTTTAAGCTAGAATGAGTGCAAATCAAGACAAGTTTTAAAAATAATAAATCTGGGTCTAAATCGTTTTTTAAGGATCATAGTTAATGTCAAAATATGTTCTAATTAAAAAATAATTTATTAGGATAATTCTTAGTAATTTTCTCATTAAATATATTATTGTTCGTTATTACGCGTTTGAATTTATATAATTTTAGACTATCATTTTGATCTATGTTGTGTTAAGGTATTATCAATTTCAATATGTCCAATGTTATGATGTCACACATTCTAACTCAAAATATAGTAGTTGCATACCCAAAATAATATAGTTATCTTAATTTGAGTCTAGATTATCACCAGTAATTATAATCATCTCTTAATGCTTTTAAACTACATTTTAGTGAAGATATCACCATCATTTTTAAACTTTAATCTAAAGCAATCATTTTTATCTTATTTTTATTTTAAACAATTTAAAACTACCCTATATACAAGGGGAGCAACCCTAAACTATCATAATTTAAAAAAAAAAATACTAAAAATATAGTTCATTAACGAATAAAATGAAAATACATTCACGAATAAGATTTCATAAAAGTTGAAAAAGAAGGATATATCATATCTGCAAGGCATAGAACCATTCTAGTTAAGTTGAAATCATCACCCAGGAGTCTTAGCAAAGCATTAAAGATTGCTTAAGAACGTTGACGTTGTTGTTTAAACCGTTACTATCAATATACATATCAAAATCATAAATCATGTGACGTCACAACATCAAGTATGATTGTTGGGTATTGATGATAACTCGTTGATATTGTTTTCTTAAACTATGGGAAATTTCTCCAAACTTAACAAGTGCATCCCTTAAAATATTGTGTTTACTTTTATATGCATCATACAGAAAAAACAAAGTCATGCCTTATTGATGTGTGTAAAAGTTTTTTTATTTTATAAAATAACAATTGTATTGCAAAAATATTTAAGACATTCACATGAGTTTCTATAAAACATTCATTTATATGAATATTTGTAACAATCTGAAACTTTCTTTATTTTCAGTATAGCTGGACTAAAAGCTATTCCATTTGTTTTGCATATATTCCTAACAATTCTTAGAAATAAATTCTTTGATATCCTAAACCTAGATCTAAATATGTTGTTATGGGTGTTCATCAGGTCGGATAACAGTTTATTTGGGTTTGAAAATTTTAATACCCTATTCGAAACCCAACCCAAATTCGAAATTTGTTAATCCGATCCGAATCTATTCAAATAACCCGAATAAACCGAATAAACTTACCTTTTCGTCCGAATAACCCAAACAACCCGAAGGTTTATTCGGGGAGTTATTCGGATTAAACCCGGATATCTGATCTGAATAAACAAGATTTTGTATATCCGATATCGTCTGATTCGATCCGAATTCGTAAAACATATATCTGATCCAAATTTATCTGAATATCCGAATCTTTAATTTGGATCGGTTTTTTTCAGGTTTTGAATATTTCGGATGTTTTGACCACCCATACATGTCATTGTATTTTTTTTTCTTATGGACAAAGTAATATTTTATTAAAATCTTATGAGCTTTCACAAAATCATTAGCCACCTATTTTTTCGAATAAATAAATGGGGATTAGAAATCGAACCTTGCTGGATTTGGAATCGAACCCTCTTTACAGTGATATCCCCACACTTTTCCAATGGCTCTTTGTTCCATTTTCATCAGTTTTTTTAAACAACCCGAACTTCTAATTCTAAACCACTACTTTCCTCTTAGAATCAAGATTAAAAGCAACAAGTTTGTAAAAATACAATATTCAAAACGTAACTAATTTCCATCAATAGTTAATAAGGGTGCTAAATGGGTCGGGTTAGCAAGTTAATGGGTCAATCCGATTCTAACCCGAAAATATAACATGAACCTGAATCTAAAAATAATACATATGAACCCAACCCCGACCCAAATATTCACGGATTAACACGAACCCGATTCATTTGGCCTGAATTTTTATTTTTGTTATTTTTTCGATATAAATAATTCTAAAAATATAACTTTATAAAAAAATATTACATTTAATTATAAGTTTCATGCTAAAATCTTCTAGTTTAAATCTTTAATGTTAAATATCTAACAAGTAATATAAAACACAATAAAAAATAATCAAATACATATAAATAGGTTAAACATGTCAACCCATGAACCTAACCAGGTTGACTTTAACTCGACTTGCTTAGATAGATGGGTTTACAAACACAACCCGAATCTGTCCCTATCTTCTTAATAGTAAACCTAAATCTGTTAATGTTATGTTAGGTTTGTGTCGAGTTTTCGAGTAACGCCATAATAACATAGCATAATAGTTATGATTTTTATTAGAAGATGAATGCCGTTACAAAAAAAATAGAGTATTAATTACTTTTTTTTATTAAATATATATGTCATAACCTCATTAATTGTTCAATCAATTGATCTCTCTGTCTAAACTTCTGGTGAAGAATAAACCAGTCTTCTTCACACCCATTGCCCACCACTCTACCGTTACAGCCTCTTTCTCTCTCTAAAATGCAGAAAAATCCCCTCTTCTTCATCCTCGTCATCTTCTTCTCCCTCTTCATCGCCGGAAAACCTGACCTCAATGTCGACCGTTCCGCCATTCTCGCAATCCGGTCATCCGTCGGCGGCAGATCCATCCTCTGGAACATCTCTCAACCCGCTACACCCTGCACATGGCCAGGCGTTGTCTGTGACAACAAAACCAACCGTGTAGTTGAGCTTCACTTCCCCGGAATGGGCCTTTCCGGAGAACTTCCGGCAAACACACTCGGCAATTTGACCCAACTTACCACTCTCAGTCTCCGGTACAACGCCCTTTCCGGTCAACTCCCGGCTGACATCTTTAAACTTGTTAACCTCCGGAATCTGTTCCTGCAAAACAATCTTTTTTCCGGCGAGATTCCTGATTCATTTTCCCCGATGGCGAATCTCGTGAGGGTGAGCTTCGCTGGCAATAATTTCTCCGGTGAAATTCCGAAATCGGTAAGTAACTTGACCCGTTTAGCTACATTGTATTTGGAAAACAATGCGTTAACGGGTTCAATTCCGGATCTCACCAGAACCAATATCGCTCTGTTCAACGTCTCCAACAATAAATTAACAGGTGAAATACCGTCAAAGTTATCCGGTTTCCCGGATTCTTCTTTTGCCGGAAACTCACTTTGTGGAAACCCGCTTACATCTTGTAACGGGTCACAATCCGGGTCAAGTTCACACTCATCAAACAAGCTCTCCGGCGGCGCGATTGCCGGAATTGTGATCGGATCTGTTCTGGGTCTGTTGTTAATTTTAGTAATTCTATTCTTTTTGTGTTGTAAGAACAGAAAACATAAGGTTGAGACAACATCAAAGGATTTGGGAAAAACAGAGCAAGTCGAAATTGAGATGCCCAAGGAGAACTCAAAACCAAAATCAAAATCAGCCGAAAATGCCGATAGTTTCCTGTCGTTAACGGCGGCGGCGGGTGATGGTGGTGATGGCGGTGCAAAGGCATTATCCGGCGAGGTTGGCAAGAAGCTAATATTTTTCAAGAAAAACAAGGATTTAAGTAAATTTGATCTGGATGATTTACTCCGGGCGTCCGCAGAGGTTTTGGGGAAAGGGGCATTTGGGACCGCGTATAATGCGGTGTTGGAGACCGGATTTGCAGTCGTCGTTAAAAGGTTGAAGGATGCAACAATGGCGGATAAAGAATTTGCAGAGAAAATTGCAGGTGTTGGTGCAATGGATCATGAGAATTTGGTTCCATTAAGAGCTTATTATTGCAATGGAGAAGAAAAGCTTATTGTTTATGATTACATGCCAATGGGAAGCTTATCCGCTCTGTTACATGGTAAACTTTCACAATTGTGGATCATAGTGATGGATCTATGATTTTTTTCAAACGATGTCACTAGTTTCATAATAACAGACATAAAAAATTTCGGGCAGGTTTTACTATTCAGGTCTGATAATACTCATCACATAATAAAACTATATAATTTTCGACAAATTAAAAAAAAATATTTATAGTTGTTTCCTACAAGTTTCATGTTTTGAAAATGTTTCATTACAAACTTGTTGGAATAATTCGTTTCAATATAACAAATGTAAGAATCATTCAGGTATCCATCTCCCATCATATTATGTAGTTATGTTTTCAGATGTTTCATTGAAAAAAAATTTCTTCCGACACTAACCGTTGAAACCGATGTTGTCACTGGTACAAAAACCGATGTTGCCACTTGAAAACACCTTTATAAATATTTTATAAACCGAAAATCATTGATGTCCCGAGACAACATATACACGAATACATCCGTCAATGGTGGATCTTGATCCTTAAAATCTGCTAATTTTTGGTTATTTAAGGTATTTTTTTTTCGATTTTGGTCACAGGAAACCGAGGTGGTGCTGGTAGAAAACCCATTGAATTGGGAACCCCCGATCCTCCATAGCCCTCGGAGCCGCCCGTGGGATCGTGTACCTACACGGACAAGGGTCATCGGTCTCCCACGGCAACATAAACCCTCAAACATTCTTTTATAACCGCAACTTACGAACCCCGGGTGTCCGATTTTGGGTTGGCTCAGCTCGTGGGTCCAACACGACACCAACCCGTGTGGATGGTATCGTGCACCCGAGGTTACTGATGCACGTAAAGTTTCGCAAAAAGCGGATGTGTATAGTTTTGGGGTGGTGTTATTGGAGCTGCTAACGGGTAAAAGCACCAACACATGCGTTACTAAACGAAGAAGGGGTTGACTTACCGAGATGGGTTCAGTCGGTGGTTCGAGAAGAGTGGACTTCTGAGGTTTTCGATCTGGAGTTGCTTAGGTATCAGAATGTTGAAGACAATATGGTTCAATGTTTTACAATTGGCTATTGACTGTTGTGCTCAGTATCCTGATAAGCGACCTGTTATGGTAGATGTGGCTAACCACATTGCGGAGCTTTGCGGTTCGAGTGGTTCGCAACCGCAAGAACCGAAGCCTTTAAAAGCATCGTGAGTGACTCATGGTTGTTACTGGTTCGGATTTGTTGGATGATTGAATTTTTGTTTTATTAATTGAAATGTTGGTTATACATATGCTTATTTTGATGTTTGAAGTGTAAATTTTAATATGATATCTTGATGTTATTCTTTGTTTGTTTCATGTAAATCAGGTTTTTTTCCTTCTCATGTAATTGTTTATTTTTTTTACATTAAATGTAAGATTTAAATTTTTAAGTAACATTTGGTTGGATTTAGGAAATTATGTGAGAAGGTAAATTATTATACCAATGACTTAATGACTTTAGTTTGACGGTATCTTTTTAGCTTTGGTTTTAGATTTAAATCTCTCTAAACGTAATTGATGCTAGATGAGTTTGTGGTATTTTTAGTGATGAATTTCCTTCTAATTCATAAATATAAATACTATAGCTAATGTGCGAGTTTTTTTTCAAAAACGTGCCAGCCAAATTCATAAGACCATCCGTAATACCCATCCCACTGAAATCTCACCCCACTGAATTTTCTGTCACTTCATCACACCCCACTGAAAATCTTAAAACCCCCCGTAGTGGTCATCTTACACGTCATCACTACTCAAACAGTTTGATTTTATATATGGGTCCCTTTTTTTAAAAATTGGCCATGAAATGAGAGGAGGTTCACGAGGCGAGGGTGCCGTCGAGGGATTGAAATGAGCACCGCCGAGATAGGGGCAGTGTGGCGGCCGATCCCTGCCGAAAGGAGCTTTCCCGTAGATTGGCGGTGGATGTATGAAAAGATGGTTAAGTGTTTAGCAGGGGTTGAAAAAATATACGAGTATTAAATGTGTTTCTGAATGACTCTAATCATGAAGTTTTTTTAATTATATAGTGATAGAAAAGAAAGCATATATTGTAAATTTAAACTTTTATATATTAAAAAAAATATTTTGCGGGAAATATGTTTTTAATCGTTAGTGTAGTGATGGCAATGGGTGACCGACAAAAAGCACGGCATGTGAGTGCCTCCTATTGCAACCTAATTTAAAATCAAAATTTATTTTTCTTTTTGTAACTTTTAATTTTTAACTTTTTAAAAAAAACCTAAACACCCTTGTTGAATTTCTTTGTGAGCATTCCTGTATATTTTTTAAAAAAAACTGAGTTATTTAATAAAACATATTACAGATTTATCTGGTTTTATTTTATGTTTTCATATTTCCATAAATTATTTATTTTTTTTAAATAAATTTATATTTTAAAATTATAAAAATAATTATAAATTATGTTTATATAAGATAAAAAATAGGTTAAACTGTGTTGCTAACATGTATGAAAGATAGGATTAGGTTATGATGCGTAAATATAGAGAAAGAAATTAATTTTTTATTAAAAATTGTGTTTAGTTGGATTTTATATATGGATAGTTTTAGAATTGAGGCATCCAAAACATTAAAACTTTAACTTATTTTTAATATAAACTAAACACACATAGACGTCTACTAATTAAAAATAAAATAGATACAAATCATATTTAATTTAAGTGTCTGAAAACTATAAACGTTGGAGAAATTTCCAACATCCACAACTGTTTGCAGAACACCTTCATTCTTTTCCCTTTACTTGTTCGTCCCTTTACATCAAATATTGGAGTGGATTGACTCTTTAAATCCACCGTCTGATGAATTGTCTAGGTTTCTTTGATTGTGTATATACGACTGAGACAATGAAATATCTAACATATTGACAACATTCTCTTTTACATTTCTAACAGATTGACAACTTTCTCTTCACAGTTTAGCAGTTTGTTGGTTGTTGCTACAAAACTTAACACCAGAAGTGTTATGGCTCGTGAGATGTGCAATATCCACCAAGACTTGATGGGAGTATGAAACGGTGTGTCTTGAATGTAATGTCTTTTTTTTTTTCTTGTCCCTCTGATGATCTTTTCGCTTGGTATTTATAATGGGTTTCTTCTTAAGTCTTAGATGATACTCTTCTCTTTTGGGTAGTTGTTACAAGTTGTTTTGATACTACTTTTTGTGTTTTGGCTTTTCCCTTTTTGCGTGTAAGGGTTTGTCTTCATAGTTGACCTCTGTCATCTGACACTTATCTGTCATTTTTGTGAGGCAAACAATGTCTGTCTTTTTATTAACTTGGACCGTTCTCAAAATGAGCCAAGTATAGGAAACTCCCCTCTTATCCATACTGAGCCGCAGCTCCTACATAAGGATTCTTGGGGTCTTTACTTTAACTTACTTGGCTGCGGCAAGGTATGGGTTGTGTTCAATTCTTTGGTTACATTGTTTACACTATCCCCTTTTGTGCCATGCCTCAACTCCAAATCGAGGGTTGTTAACGTTATCCTCATCACTTGATAGATAGAAATTGCATGCAAGAACATATAGACATTCAAATAGCAATATTATTAAAATTTAGTTATAGTTGTTAAATTCTCTTCAAATTCGAACAATAGTCGTCTTTGGGCAATCTTAAATCATTTTTCAATATTTACTTTAGTTTAATTTCTTTAAATTTATATATGCATAGAATCTTCATTCTTCTAAATTCGTTTATTTATCTTTTGAACCTCTTCTTTATTTTTTAAGCTTTATTAACAAAGTTTTTTTTAAGTAAATATATTGTTGATAACTGGTTCGCATAACATAAAGCATAAAGTCATGTAAATTAAAAAAAAAAACTGTAGAGATAATGGTGTCTCTAGCTAGAATGTCTTGTTTTATTTTGGTGTCTAGTGGTGTAATTTTGGTTTTTCTCTCCTAACAACTTTGTTAGGTTTCATTAATAAAAATTTCAGCCGTTTAAAAAAATAAATAAATAAAATGATTATAAATAAATTCCCAAGATAAGTATTTGGGTTATAATAATGAAGCATACCCGGGAGCACTGATACAAAAGTCGGCTTTCAGTGCCGAGTACTTCTTGAGTATTATCCTAGTACTTCTCGCCTAAGCCCGAGTGCTCCCTGATTATCGCCTTAAGTATGTTTCCAACCTTGAAGCGTCTAGTGACTTTTGCAACATTGCCTTGGAGTCTTCTGTTTTTTTTTTTGAACGGCAGAGGGTTCTGTCATGCTACTTCAGTTATCCTGACGGTTGGTAACTAAGATCGATTTATCAATCGCCGACCGTGAGACCGTACTCCCCGATGCACGGAACCCCGTGAAATATGCAAACTGTCGCCCCCATTGATTCAGAACCTGAGATTAAGCTCAATATTTCCCTCCTCACCTGATAGTCAACAGTGGGACTTGAAACTGGTTTACAAGAAGAAATGACAAGCCTTAAATTACTAGTAGGCTAAGTTTGCTGGATGCATTGGAGTCTTGTCTATACTCCATGCATCTTGTGATTTGCTCAAGATTGAACAATGCCAATTTATTATTATTAATATTATTATTTATATTTATATTGATATATATTTTTTTAATTTTAGACCAAATTGTATCATGGCCCAGAACAAGTATAATCAAGTTTTCGAAATTTATCACCAAAATTTTCAGAAAGTATTGTTTTTCCTGTTTGTGATGTTGTTTTTGATTCGTGTTTTTTTTTTTTTTTTTTTTTTTTTTTTTTTTTTTTGTTGTCTAAAATAATTTATTACTAATTGATCCAAAAAAATTTTCTTTATTTGAAAATTCATATATAACGCTTTTATGATGGCATCTTCGATGACTTTTTAGATAACATGATAAAAATAATCATCAAGAAATCAATACGATTTGCAAGTTGTATTTGATTTGCTTAAAAAAAGTTATGCTTGACAAGTGGACGGACTCTGTTGGGTAATGAGTCAGAACGATGTGAGTTATGATGTTTTTTTCAGGTAAAATCAATTTAGGGTCTAAATAGATTGTTTTTAAAAAACATTAAACTAGTTCAAGTTAAAAT
>SZYD01001376.1:0-87737 GCA_009363875.1 Mikania micrantha
CTGTTAAGTTTGTAGCTCACTCCTTTTTCGAGGAGGCACTTCACTGGTGAAACACCATTAGCGTCCAAGTCTGCAGCTGATATGGAAAAGATGACTTGGACGATCTGAAAGAACTGTCCAAAATAGTACTGTCCCAAGAATGAGCTGGATAAGGTTGAAAGGGAATTTCTGGTCCTGAAAGCTGGGAGTCTAAACCACCGCCAGTATACGTCAATGTTCAATGAGATGGCCAGGCTCGTTCCTCACTTGGTTTCTACCGAGGAATGCAGGGTGAAGTTGTACATGGAGGGTTTGCCTCTCAAGGTTCGGATTCATGTGAAAGCGAATGCTCCCAAGACTTATGATTCCACTATGGAGCTCAGTGGAATAGTTTGGGACGATGTTATGTCAGCCGAACCAGCCAAAGAAGAAGCAAAAGTGAAAGAGTCTTCCGGGACTAAGAGGGGTCAAACAGACCAACGAAAGTTTAAATCAAGAAGGTGAAGCGTGAGGATGCGAACCGATGCAACAAGTGTGGTAAAACCCACATGGACAGTGCTTGGGTACTAACTTATGTTTTCGGTGCGGGAAGACGGGACATTTTTCCAGCAATTGTCCAAGTGCCACCAGATGCTACAACTGCAATGGGTTTGGACATCTGTCTAAAGATTGCAGGCAACCACGGGCCGATGCTTCGGGATTGGGTAAGAAAGAGGAGAAAGGAAGGAGAAGCAGAGGCTAAAGCACGAGCCTTTACGATGACAAAGAATGATGCGATTGAGGACCCTGATGTGGTCACAGGTACCTTTTCTATCAACAATATTCCTGCTTCTGTATTGTTTGATTCTGGTGCCAGTATGAGTTTTGTATCTTCTACTTCTTGTGTTGGGTTATCGGGGAAGGTAAGAAGATAGATCGGGTATTTGATGTAGAGACAGCTATTGGTAGATGACAGGGTGACTGAGGCTATTGATGATTGTTATGTTGAATAGAAGGTCATAGGTTCACTGTCCGATTGTTTCTTATTACCTTAGGAGGATTCGATGTGTTTTTGGTATGGACTGGTTAGCCAAATACATGTTAAGCTAGTTACCACCTGAGAATACATGTTAAGAAAAGGTTTCAACACATGGTTGGTGATTTCACAGGTTTTGATAAGCAGTAATATAAGTAAAGCAATGTCTGTCACGTGTCATGATGTTTGTTAATGTTTGTCGAGCCATATGCTCCAAGTGCCAGTTGTTTCTCTATCGAACTAGACTTGTTTGCTCTAGTCTCTGCCGTGCTATGTCGTAAAAACAATGGCACGATGGGTCGAGATTACATGCGTCCTGACCTCCAGTCAGTATTGGCGCCGCGTGGGTTCGTCACACCCAATAGTACTATCTAAGTTCACCTCGTTGTACATATAACGGTAAGACTGTGCGAGGACTTTGTTACGATACAACACTTAATGTTTTTTCGCAATAAACCAGCATACACAAAATGTTCGTACAAAATAGTTTGACTCTAACAACATGTATTCTCCCCTAGTTTGAAAGCTTGTAAAACATTTTAAGAAAGGGGCCGTAAACTCACTTGAGTATGCAAGCGTTAGCTCCTAAGTCTTCTGGCGAGTCTATAACGGGTTACCTATATTACATAGGACTTATAAGTTCATGTTTGGGTATGTGTGCGTGTTCGTGCTCAACAACTCAGAGTTGTTATGATTTCCGTGTTCGATCATGTTTGTCCGTGTTTAACTTAGTTTGATAGTGTTTGACCGGGTTTGACCGTGTCAATTCAATGACCCGTTGGTGAACCATGTGTTAGTTATAGTTCGTTTAGTGTTCGTTATCATTTACATATAGCATGTAAGCACGTAATTCACGTTAATGGACAACTTACTATGTATAATAAGTTTCTATTTCTAGTAAATTTGCAACAAATTACATTTTAATAGTTCTAGCATGCTCAATTAGCCTAAGTGATCATGTTAACACATAGCACGTTGTTACATGCTGTCCAATAAGCACATAAGTATGTTTCTAGTGAATAAAGTTACTAAATATAGAAAGTTTCTAGATTTGATAAGTTTAACAACAAAAATCACACAACAACATCACATATCATCATAATAATGCATTTAAAGTCATTTATCACTGTTAGAACTAATCTAGTAGCTCATTTCACGAAAATCCCCAGTTAAAGTTTCTAAAATTAGAAAGTTTGCATACAAATCATTCTAAATCAAGATCAACAATTCATCATGTTAATAACATTATTACTAACCACAAATCACCCCTTTATCATGCTCATTTTACTAAAATCATCATTTAACATATTTTTGCATAAACAAAGTTACTATTTATAGTAACTATGCCGAATAATCACCATCTTGACAAATCTAATCAATCCTCTTGCTAATATTATCAATAACAATCACAATCACAAATCATCATTTAAAGTCCCATGCAAGGTCTTATTTTATCATCTAGCAAGATTTGCACGATAAAAGTAACTATTTATAGTAACTATGCTCATAATAACATCAAATGACAAAGTTTAACTATGATTTTCATTATGAACATTCCCAATATCATCATAACCACATTTTCATATTCAATATGACTTAGAACCTCATGGATTTCGCATGCATGTTATCAAAAAGTTACCATTAATAGTAATAATCACTAATAGCACCAAATATCGCATCAAACTCTCAATAGATCATTCTAGATCATCAAGATGGTAAAACACGGCTTTATTGTAGTTTGAAATCGTGGATGTGTCTTAGATGGTCTTGCATGTATCCACACATGCTTGCATGTGTGTGATTTTTGTTGAATGTGTGTGTAAGTCATCAAAACTACCTCCAAAGAAGCTTAGATGGCTGGATTTGTGTAGGAACAAAAGCTCCCAAGCTCTAAGATCTCCTGGTGATGGGTTTATAGCTGCTACAAGGAAGAGATGATGATGGATGGTCCTCCCCTAGCTTCCTTCAAGCTTTCAAGACTTCAAATATTCAAATGGAGCTTCCACAAGGGTTGTTCTTGGGTTCTAGAGGTTGTGGGAGGTGAGGTAGAGTGGATTAATCGAGTGTTTTTGCTTTTGAGTTCGAAGAAGTGTGCAAGAAATGACAGAAATGATTTGTTGTGGATTTTATAAAGATTTTGCGATTTCGTGAGCTTCACATACCGCCACCACTACCCCCATGGGGTCTTGGTGTATCGCGAGGATTAAGATAATCGGGTTTCATCCCGAAACACGCCGCATACCACAAAGGTGGAAGCTGATCGGTCGTGGCGTACCGCGAAGGAATTCGGGATTCAAATTTTCCCGCCTAGGCTTCGTGTACCGCCAAGGTCCAATCTCATGTCCTTGGCGTACCGCAAAACCGACCGGAAGAGTCCAATTGGCCCAATTTTAATCGTTTGATTCGATTTTTACTCGTTTTTTGCTTATAGCTTGTCATTCATCATTGTTTGGACTTAATTAAGTAATGTTTGGTCATAGGTGACTCAATTATTGTTTAATTGTTTGTTTTGTTCAACGTTCGTGAGTTTTTCGACACGTGTGTGCGTTTCTCGATAATTCACCGAATAATCGTGCTTGTGACTGTGTTTGTACTATCGTGTCACGTGTCACACTAAATTAAACTAATTCTAGTGCCACGTATGTAAATATTAATTAAATAAACATATAGTTAAATCATAAGCTGACCTAGAAATCCCGGGGTGTCACATTTTTATATTTAATTCCGTTTTAATCTAAATTAGTTTTTTTATTTCTTTTTCCAAATATCGCACTTTACATCGATGTAACGAACATAGACGTAACACATTATTTGAATTTTATAGTATAATGGTGCAATTTTTATTAAAAAAATAATACGTTCGTACATACAATGGTGCAATTTTTTAAAAAAAATAATATAGTATAAAAAGTTATGAGGAAGAACCAAGTTCAAACAAGAAGAGCAAAACCAACATTGGTACTACCAATAATGTTGCTACTATATTCTTTATAAAAATATAAAGGTTTGATTAAATTTGAAGTGTTGTAACATATTTATTTAATTCCTTACTTTTTTTTACTTTCAACTTACAATGGTGTAACTAATTTACAAAAACTGTTCCATTTATACGTTCGTACATACAGACTAACATTATTATAACATAATTATTAAGATACTAACAATAGTATTATCCATAATCTTGCTACTATTTTAATTTTACTTACATTATAGTAATTATAATACAACATTAACATATTAAAAAACTCACTACAAAAATAATTAATACATTTAAAATCATGACCTAAAAAAGGAAAAAAATTGCATTTTACATGAATGTAAAGGAAAAATAAAAAAATTATTTACATAAAAAACATAAAAATAAAAAAATACATTATTTACGTCATTATAACCTACCTAAAAAGAAGAAACAACAAAACTTGAAATTAAAAAATACATTATTTACATCACTGTAACCCTCATGAAAAAACTAAAATACATTATAAAAAATACATTAAGTTCATTGATTGTAAAAAAATACATTATTGAAAATACTTAGTTATAAAATACGTTTTCCACATATATGTGGTTGTTTTAGAAAGATAAATATGAAAACTTAATTTGTTTTGAAGTAATTAATAATGAATTAAAAAAGTTAAAGTAGTACAACTAATAAAAAAAAGTAAAAATCTGTCTTTATCTTTAGATGCATTAAATGTCCTTAGTTCTATTTTGTACTATTCTTTAATGGAAGTGGTCTTTCTATATTGTTCTTAATGTTTCTTGTTAATTATATGTGTTTGATTATGTTTGACTTTGAGTTTATGTGTTTAACAGACCCATTCGGATGAATGGCTCTAAGAATGAAGCCCTTCGGCCGAATGAATGCCTAGCGAATGACTAGGGCAAACAAATGACTCATTCGATTGACCTGTCCATTCGGCCAAGTCATTCGCCGAATGAGTTGCTTCGGCCACTCATTCGGCCGAATGATGGCAGCTTATATATACATGTTCAAACTTTATTAAACCTAACTTTTGAGAGCCCTCCTTCTTCCCTGAGAACCCAGAGTCAAACCCTAGGAGATTAGAGCGGCCATTGCACGTCCAAGTTTGATTCACATCCCGTGGTGTTCGATTATAGATCAAATGTCCATCCTTCACCTTTGGATCACCACGGTTGATGTTGATTTCGATTGGAAAACCTTGGAGTAGGATTCCGCACTATTCCAGAGGCTGTCGAGTAGATATCCATTGGAACCGGATTGTTTCCGAGCTTCAAATTGGTCCTACAAAGTGGTATCAGAGCTTTGGCTCTTGATTCTACTCAATTTTCATTCAAAATCATCAGATCTGAAATTGGATTCTCGTAACTTACAAAAACCCTGAGTTTCTTATTCCCCAAGTCACCGTTTCATTCAAAATCAGTTGGTTTTTAAGGTGGTTTTGTCAAAACATTAATCCCAATTGGTTGGTAATCATGTCGTGATGATCTGTACCAAATTGTGTGCTTAGATTTGGTCTAGATCGAAAGTTATCACGATTTTTGTAGCTGAAAGCCCCAGATAGCCCAAATGAGTCTGTCGGCCGAAAATGTTTACCCGAATCACTCTCATTTGCCGAATAGCTCCATTCGCCAACTCATTCTGCGAATAGCTCTCTTCGTCTAGTAATTCGGCGAATAGCCTCATTCGGTCCACTAATTCGCCGAATAGGTTCAATCGCCTAAGTCATTCGGCCCAACTGTCATACTGACTGTCTCATTCGCCTGGTTCTATTCATTCGCCAGTTTTATCACATTCGGTCCCTGACATTCGGGTTTAGCAGCTTTATTCGGCCCATTAGTTTGAAATTTTTCTACGTGTTGGTTATTTTTGTTGACTTTATGGAAGACTTAGCATTGATGGCTAATCAGAACCATTGTATTCAGACATTGTTGCTCACTGAAACTGAGATAGGAAACTCCGATAAAGCTCCCAAGTTGCTGTCCTTAGATGATTACCCGCACTGGAAATACAGATTTGAGATTCACATCAATGGAGTGGACACTAACTTATGGATGATGATTGAAGGTGGTTATCTGAGGCCACTGAATGAAGATGGAACTCCTATGTTAGTCACACGGATGACTGAGCCACAGAGGAAGCTTTATGATTATGAGAAGAAAGCCTACGCTATATTGTCCCAGTCCATTGCAACTGATATCTTTCATCAGTTCAGACAATTTACATCTTCTATGTATTTGTCGGATGCTTTGTAGCAGAGGTATGAAGGAAATGATGCACTGAAGAACATCAAGTCAAAAACATTAAGGAAGGAATTCAACAGCTTTATGTATGTGGGAAATGAATCAGGAGAAGCCAGTGGGAATACTGGTGGTTCATCACACTACTCCTACAAATCATTTGTAGGATGTAAGCCACCCAGCTTTAGTGGGTCTGAAGGAGCCGTTGGATTAATCCAATGGATTGAGAAGATTGAAACCACTCTGGACCTCTGCAGCTTTCCAGAGCACCACAAAGTTCGCTATTCAGCTGGAACATTCAACAAGCAGGCTTTGACTTGGTGGAATGGGCAGATCAATGCCAGGGGAAGAGAAGAAGCTTTGGCCATGCCATGGCAATATTTCAAGACGTTGCTGAGAACAGAATTCTGCCCCAAGAACGAGTTACAGAAACTGGAGGTTGAACTATCCAACCATGTGATGAAGGGGGCTGATCACATGGGGTATACAACTCGTTACCACGAGTTGGTTGCTTTGGTACCAGACATGGTACCAACTTTGGAGAAGAGGATTGATCGTTATGTAGGTGGACTTCCCGCTTGCATTCAGGGATTAGTTGTTGCAGCTAACCCTGCCACGGTCGAGTCTGCAGTGAGACTGTCTGGGAAACTCACTGATCTGATGGTAGCCTCTGGAGTTTTAAAGAAAGAGGCTGACTCCGGCAAGAACAAAGCCGAGTCGTCAAAGAAACCCCACCACCACCAGAAGAAGAAACAGAAGGTCATCAAGAACTACACGGTGGCCACACCCCTCCAACAAGTAGCAGCAGCACCACAAAACCCCAACAGAAAACCCTGCAAGTCTGGCACGTTTCCTCTGTGTGCCAAGTGTCAATACGATCATGTTGCTAACACTCCCTGCAAGCAAGGCACGTGATGTGGACGAAATGGCCATTGGGTCCAACACTGCTGGATAGCACCTAACCAAGCAGTCAACAATGCTTCTTTGGCTCTTCCTCCACCAGCTAATCAGAACAACGGTGGATGCTATAACTGTGGCGAACAGGGCCACTTTGCAAAGAACTGCCCAAAGAAGGCGCAACAGGCAGTTCAAGCACCCCGTGGAAGAGCCTTCGCTACGCCAAGACCTGAATGTGGTCACTGGTACATTTCTCTTACATGACTTTTATGCATCTGTTTTAGTTGATACTGGTGCAGATCAGAGTTTTATCTCTACCGAATTTGCATGCCAACTAGATTCTATAGAGGAACAGTTAGATTCCCCTTACATCAGAGAAGTAGCTAACGGGAAACAAATCACAGTTAGTACAGTTTATAGGAACTGCCCATTGACACTTAATGATTATACATTTACCATCGATTTGATACCGATGGAGTTGGGTAGTTTCGACATCATTGTTGGAATGGATTGGCTTTCTTCCAATAGAGTGGAAGTCATCTGTTCTGAAAAGCTGCTTCGAGTTCTATTGCCGAATGATCGCGTATTGGAAATAAAAGGGGATCCAGGAAAACAAAGTGTCAAAATCATCTCTTGCATAAAAGCGCGTAAGTGTCTACAGAAGCGGTGCGTGGCATTTTTGGCTCATGTGGTGGGAAAGGAGAAGGACAGGAAGAAAATTCAAGACGTTCCGGTAGTGAAAGAGTATCCGGAAGTATTTCCTGAAGACCTACCAGGTTTGCCACCTGTGCGACCGGTAGAGTTTCGTATTGACTTGATTCCTGGAGCAACTCCTGTTGCTAAATCTCCTTACAGGTTAGCACCTTCGGAGATGCAGGAATTGTCTAATCAGTTACATGAGCTACTTGACAAGGGTTTCATCAGACCGAGCTACTCACCTTGGGGAGCTCCGGTCTTGTTTGTGAAGAAGAAGGACGGGTCGTTTCGAATGTCTATGGATTACCGTGCTGAACAAACTGACTATCAAGAATAGGTATCCATTACTGAGGATTGATGATCTGTTTGACCAACTGCAAGGAGCGCAATACTTCTCAAAGATTGACTTGCGATCTGGGTATCATCAGCTGAGAGTTCAAGACGAAGACATACCTAAAACGGCCTTCCGAACAAGATACGGGCACTACGAGTTCATGGTGATGCCTTTTGGATTGACGAATGCACCAGCGGTTTTCATGGATCTAATGAACCGCGTGTGCAAGCCGTACTTGGACCAGTTTGTCATTGTTTTTATTGATGACATACTGATCTTTTCCAAGAACAAAACAGAGCATGAGCAACACCTCACGAAGATCTTGGAGCTGTTGAAAGAAAAGAAACTTTATGCCAAATTCTCAAAATGTGAATTCTGGCTAAGAGAAGTTCAATTTTTGGGTCATGTAGTCAACAGCGAGGGAATACACGTGGATCCTGCCAACATTGAGGCGATAAAGAACTGGGACACTCCGAAAACACCGACGGAAATACGGTCTTTTCTGGGACTCGCGGGTTATTATAGAAGGTTTATTTCAAACTTTTCTAAGATATCCTTGCCACTCACCAAACTAACTCAGAAAAGTGAACCGTTTGTCTGGGAGCAGAAACAAGAAGATGCTTTTCAGACCTTGAAACAAAAATTGTGTAATGCTCCAATCCTATCTCTCCCCGAAGGATGTGATGACTTTGTCGTATACTGATGCAACGGGACAAAGTTATCGCTTACGCCTCAAGACAGTTAAAGGTTCATGAGAAGAATTACACTACTCATGATCTTGAACTGGGAGCTGTAATCTTCGCCTTGAAGATTTGGAGACATTATTTATATGGCACTAAATGTATCATATTCACTGATCACAAAAGTCTGCAGCACATATTTGATCAGAAGGAACTCAATATGCGACAACGCCGTTGGGTTGAACTTCTAAATGACTACAACTGCGTGATCAAGTACCATCCGGGAAAGGCGAACGTTGTAGCTGATGCCTTGAGCCGGAAGGAACGAGTCAAACCCTTACGCGTCAGAGCAATGGGAAGACGAGCTTAAGAGACAAGACTATTCAGGCACAACAAGAAGCACTTGACAGAGGGAATATGAAGAAAGAACTTGACTGCGGAGCAGAGAAACAGTTTGACACTAAGCCTAATGGAATGATCTACTACCAGGACCGCATATGGATCCCGGCGGGAGACGAACTGGGAAGACTGATCTTCAATGAAGCACACAAGACCCGATACTCCGTTCATCCAGGTGCCGATAAAATGTACCAAGACTTGCGTGGATTTTATTGGTGGCCAGGAATGAAGAAAGACATAGCCGAGTACGTCGGTCAATGTCTCACTTGTGCGAGGGTAAAGGCGGAACACCAGAAACCGTCCGGTTTACTGGAACAACCTAAAATTCCTTTCTGGAAGTGGGAACAAATAGCTCTGGATTTCATTACCAAGCTACCTCGTACTTCCAGTGGTAACGATACAATTTGGGTGATCATTGATCGTTTAACAAAATCTGCTCACTTCTTGCCAATGCGTGAGACCTTCACGATGGATAAACTGGCAAGATTGTACATCAATGAGATAGTGGTACGCCATGGTGTTCCATTGTCTATTATTTCTGATAGAGATAGCAGATTCACATCAAGGTTCTGGCAATCATTACAGAAATCTCTGGGGACTCAGTTAAATCTGAGTACAGCTTACCATCCACAAACGGACGGTCAAAGCGAACGTACTATTCAAACCCTAGAGGACATGTTGAGAACCTGTGTGTTGGATTTCGGTGGGAACTGGGATTCCCATTTGCCACTGATCGGGTTCTCCTACAATAACAGTTACCACAGCAGTATCGGATGTGCACCGTTCGAGGCTCTTTATGGCCGGAAATGTCGATCACCGATCTGTTGGGCTGAAGTAGGAGATACCCTTATAACTGGGCCCGAACTTGTACAAGAGACTACCGACAAGATTGCTCAGATTCAAAGAAGACTACAGGCAACAAGGAGCAGACAAAAGAGCTACGCTGACAAACGGCGCAAGCCGTTGGAATTCCAAGTGGGAGACCGTGTCATGTTGAAGGTATCCTCATGGAAGGGTGTAGTACGTTTTGGAAAGAAAAGCAAATTGGCACCACGATATGTGGGACCGTTCGAAATCATCGAACGTATAAGTCCTGTCGCGTATCGACTGAGATTACCAGACGAGCTCAGTGGTGTTCATGACGTGTTTCATGTCTCGAACTTAAAGAAATGCCTTGCTGACGAGTCACTCGTCATTCCAATTGAAAAAATTCAAGTCGATGAGCAATTACACTTTATCGAGGAACCTTTGGAGATCATGGATTGCAAAGTTAAACAACTGAGGCGAAACCGTATTCCGATTATAAAGGTTCGATGGAATTCAAGGACCGGACCCGAATTTACTTGGGAACGTGAAGATCACATGAAGTCAAAGTATCCCCAACTGTTTGAAGAGGAAGCAGTACCTGATAACAACTCTTAAATTTCAGGACGAAATTTCTCTAACAAGGGGAGACTGTAACATTAGTGCCGGAACCGTGCCGGAACAGTGATCTTAAACAGTAAAATGAACAGTAAACAGGTATGAACTATATACATTTTAGTACATTTCATATTTTTATCAATATCATTTTGTGTTATCAAACAACAAGTTCAGAAACATTTAACAGAAACAAAGCTCAGAACTATGGTTCTTGAGTCAGATAATTTTCTGGCAACACAGAACCATCATGGGATTATTTGTTAGGATTTATTATGTATAAACGTATGTGAGGATTTAAAGAATAAAACACGCGGATGTTGTTATGTTAATGCTAAATTTACGGATTATTCGTATAGGTGATGATCTGTACGAATAAATCTGGAAGTTTAACGTTCTGAATAATATTCGATAATTAGGAAACAAGATTGAAAAGTATAGTTATCGTCCTGTTCGTACGAGTGACGATTCGAACGAATACGCGCGACGACCGTACGTTTCGATTTAAACAGTAAATTAATATTTTAAAATTTAAAATAAATAAAAGATATTAGTTAATTTACTAGGAATAACCACTTATATTAAATTTATAGATTTAATTTATAAACCGTAATGTTAGTGACGAAAAACTACGCGAACCGACATCTCACACGAAACCGAGTGGAACCGAACGAACCCGGGGAAGGGGAGCATTTATTATGGCAATTGAATGCCATAATCACACTCACCAACCTCACTCTCTCTCTAAATTCGTTCCTCTCTCTCTATAATTCTCTCAACATATCTCTAATATTTCTCAACCATCTTGCATCGGATTCAAGTGTTCTAAGTGTCAAAACGTTCCTCTTGCTGTGTAGATCAAGGAAGTACAAGCTATACGAACTTTTATCCATCGAATTTGAGGTAAACTTTCATGTTAATTTCGGTTTCTAGGGGTATCACGAACCCTTTTTGTTTGATGCTTTTAATCGGTCTAAACACTCACAAAACACATAGATATATATATAGAAACGATAGGGACACGTTGGAAGCTAATATGTAACAGGTTAGATCTCGAAAATGGGTATGGTGATACAGGTTCGTGGACCACGCTCGACAGAATAGGGAGCCGAACCTGTTTAGAGGAATAAGGAGACTCCCGAACCCAAGCTGAACCTTATCCAAATCCACGAGCCAGCCGCCACCCACGAACCTCCAATGGCAACCGAACCCTGGACCACCGAACCCTGCACCGAACCGGTATTGCTTTGAGCCACGAACCTGTCAGTTGATCACGAACCTTTGGAATAGCCGAACCTTAGATGGCTGATGCATGGCGAACCTTTAACCCTCGAACCCTGCCATGCAAGTGTTGAAGCATCACCGAACCATAGGAGCTAGGCGAACCATCCCTTGACCGAACCTTCTAGCCAACGAACCCTAGTTTTTGATCGAACCCTTGTGGAAGTCCAGATGTAGGGAACCTTGCATGTCCCGAAGCCTAAAACCCTTAAAACTTAGTGGATAGCAGCGAACCATGATTGATCGAACCTTAAAGGTTCGTCTAGCTTCATTATGGCCGAACCCTTAGCTGCATTAGAAGAGGTTCGCTGCCTCAACCAAACTACGAACCTAATAAGTTGTCAAATTCGATTAATGTTGGACCTAAGGTTATTAAAACTGGTGTTCAGAACTTAGAGAATAGTTGTATGACTATAAACCTAATCTTCTCAAGGGAGTTGGACTTTAAATGTGCATGCATGAAATAATCTTATGTGTGTGCATGGAATCAATTTGATGTGTAAGCACGAAGTTTAATGCATGTACGTGGGGATATAGTAAAGTCATTTTAATGACAAAGAGAAGGATAGGTGATCATGGGTTCTTATCCCACATAATAATGGGGTCTAAATTCGTTTAACATCTAAGGAAGTGATAGAATGTTCACAAGAATCAAAACACAAGTGTTGTAATCAATTTGAAATCAAAGGTTGTCATTTGGGTCTAAGTGGGCCCAATGGGCTTAGTTAAGCCCATCACATACTACTTGTTAAATTAATCTAAATTAATGACGTGATAATAAAAGAAATGGTTTATAAGCTTGTTAAAGTAAATTAGATGATTTCGTAAAATCATATTTAACTTAGAATGAAATTAATTAAAATATAGTAACTATGACTTGCTGTAACAAATTACGGGCTATGGGTCACCAATGGGGCATTAATTTAGTTTAATTAGATTAGATCATAGAAACACTTAGCACACTAGGACACTTAGTTACACACACCGAGACCAAGCCATAGATACGACGATTAATACGTGTACTTATAGTATTCGAATTCTGTTAAAACAACTCAGGAACTGAAGAAGCCTAACCTACAACAAGAGCGTGCATTTCGTGATAGATCAGTTACATAGCCACACAGGTGAGTTCATTGCCCCTTTTCTAAACATTTTTGTTTTAAAACACGAGGCTGAGAAGCATGCGTAAACTGTTTTATTTAAATTGTTTACTTAAATGCTTTTAAATTCTATATGTTTTACATGTATGAATGCTATCCTAGATCATGTCTAGGTAAATTTTATGCAGGTTTTACTAAGTTTATCTACTTATGATTTACGTGGATAATTGAGTTAAACTAAACATTTCAACGAATCAAACGAAACTATTTTGACGAAACAAGTGTGGGATTTCAACGAATCAAACGAAACTATTTTGACAAAACAAGTGTGTGTGTTCAACGAATCAAACGAAACAACTTCTACAAAACTAATGATCGATGTTCAACGAATTAAGTGTTAGATGAACAACGAACCAAGAGTACATTTGATCAACGGATCTAGTATTCCATGATCAACGAATCAAGTACATCTTATAACAAAACCAGACGAATCAATAAATCCGTTTCAGGGGAAAGTCTGGGAAATATCAAAGATAACATATGCCAACGAAACAAAACGAATCAAGTACGAAACAAAAACCCTACATTTCAAGAAGTCCTAGCTAGACCGTTTGATTTGTAGGTCATATGTTTGATGATATTTACAGAATCCCCTAACTACTAAGACCTTGATTGCTAGACTAGTCCACTCGAGTTGACCAAGGCCCAATCATTAAGACTTACATTTTATTAAATGTTTATTTGTTTATTTAAATTAAGCATTTATGACTGTTCCTACAATTACTGTGGTTGATCATTGTTGTGATGAAATTAAGGAATCAACATAGATTCCAAATTTTTGTCTTTACACGAACAAAGAATTGAAGAATCATTGAGTTAATAGTAGGGGTAAAATGCTTAATTTTCATTAACACCAATGTCCCATGTGGATTAGTATGTGGTGGGATGTTGGCTGGGCGGGCGGTAAGCTCGACCCTACATATGCCCTATATATAAGCATACCGATCTGGATGATACATGTGATGTTAATGAGACTAAGGTTGTTACCCGAAGGTTTAACAAAGGTTTTGAGTTTACATTGAACTATTGTGAATGGAAGTTTGTGTTAGGTAAAAATGCTTAATTATCATTAACAACAGTGTCATATGCATATTAGTATGTGGTGGGATGTTGGTTGGGCGGGCAGTAAGCTCGACCCTACATATGCCCTATATATAAGCATACCGATGTGGATATTACATGTGATGTTAATGAGGTTAGGGTCTTTACCGAGAGAGGTGTACAAATCATTTTCAATTACTAAACTATATGAACTCACCAACCATGTGTTGACTTTATTTTTGCATGACTTCTCAGGTGATGAACAGGTCAATTAAGAAGTTTATGCTTTTGGACTAGGACTTCAGTTAGAAGATTTAGTATTTTTGGACCTGCATACTTTTGGAACATCATTATACAATTATTTTGTATATCTTGTGCAGTTACAAGATGGATATTTTATGATGTTTATGATAGATTTACATTGTTAAATTATGAACGATTCAGATGTAATTTAACTTTGTAATTCTATTCTATTTAGCATTTCTCATTTATATCATGTGCAATGTAAACAAACTGATCACTTTGATTATCACTCACGATATCGCGCTCCGAGAACCTTCCACCCGACGGGGTCTTCGATCCAACCCCGCCGGCTCAGGGTGTGACAATTGAAGAATCCGTTACTCAGTTTGCTTTGATGGTAAACTCATCTGCAACTCACACTGCATCCTCACAATCAGATTAGGTATCTAATGAATGTTCTTCTTCTCATTCTAGATGTTTTAACTATGTTGACCTTGACAGCAAGGTCCTTGCTTATCAGAAGCACAATGCTGATTTGATCAGTGATCTCAACCAATGTATTGAGGCAAAAAAAGTTTTAAAATCTAATGAAAAAGATTTTCAAGCTAAAATTGAACTTCTAAAAAGACAACTTCATGAGGCTGAGATTGATGTTCTGAAGAAGCAAGATGCTACCACTTCTTATCTTAATACCATCAATGAGATAAAGAAGAAGTTAGCCATAGTTGAATGTGACTATGAGACCTTAAGTCAAAATCTCAAGAGCGATGGAAGCTCCTCTTATATCATTGAGCACATGATCAGTAAGGGTACTGATCAGAAGGGTAAGGGAAAGGTGAACTATCAGCAATGTCCTCCACCAATCTTGAACAGCTTTGTCAATTCACCAGATGACAAAGATGTTAAAGATTTCCAAGTTAAAACTCCATTAGTAATTGATCCAATTGGGATGATTACTGATGAGGGTTCCTCATTGTTAGAGGAATCTTTTGTGGTGGGAATTGTTGAAGATTGGGTCTCAGATTCTGAAGATGAATCTGCCAACTCATCTGATTGTGTTGTCAGTCATAATCAGATCCCTGCAGTCATGTAAGGTGACCCAATCTCTTCTTCTAAAATCTATCAAGCATGAAGCTTTGTGAAAGCTTCAAAAGAAAATGAATCTTGTGTGTCTAACAAGATTTACAATCTTGTTCCTAATGGAAAAAAGGGTTTGGGTTTTACTCAGAACAAGACTGAGACAAATGTTTTTAAATCACAAAATCAACCTTTTTCTAAACTCAAACATTTTCATCAAAAAGATCACAGAGTTTGTTTTGAGTGTGGTGCACCTGGACACATAGTCAGATTTTGTCCTCAGTTGACCAGACAGAAGGTTGCATCATCAAGACAGCAGAATCAACATGTTGTCAAACAAGTTAAATCTGAAAAACCCAGACAACCCAAAGTGAGTAAACTTTTGGACCAGGGTAAAGGGAAATTGGTGAACTTGGTTGTTCCCAAAGTGATTAATGTCAATCAATCAAAGTCATCATCCATTTACCTGAAAAACTCTTTCAGCAAAAACACAGTCTGGAAAGTCAAGTCTTCTGAGACTTCAATTTTACCTACTCCAGACAAGGCTACCACTGATGGTAAATGGATCGATGTTTGGATCCGAGACTCATTGGGTCAACCCAAGACTAAATGAACTAATTGTTTGTGTTTATGCAGGTTGCCCCAACAGCTGCTCTTAACAGCTCTTGGATTGTTGATAGTGGGGCTTCAAGGCACATGACTGGTGATATTTCGCTGCTCACAAATGTTAATTCAGTTCGGGGTGGATACGTAGCATTTGCCGATGACAAAGGCGGGTTCATAACAGGAGTGGGTATACTGTCAAATGGCCAAGTTTCTTTTGACAAAGTCAGATATGTCAGGCAGTTGGAGAATAATCTTCTTTCAGTGTCACAGATCTGTGACAAGCAGTATAAAGTTGTGTTTGATGACTCCAAATGCTACATTCTCAAGCAAGGCGTGACTATTCGTGAAGATTGGATTTTTATGTCAGCTCCTCGTAAGCAGGATTTGTATGTACTCAACATGGCCACAGCTTCAACAACATCCTCCATAGCTTCATGTTTTATGTCAAAAGCTATTGAGAAATATTCAATTCTTTGGCATAAGAGGATGGGTCATTTGAGTCTACGCAAGATGAATCACTTGGTACACAATGATTTGGTTGAGGGGGTCAGTCTGAAGAATTTCAAGCTGTCTGATATCTGTGTCTCATGCAAGAAAAGAAAGCAAACCAAGCAGTCTCGCAAGCTGAAGAAGTTTCATTCAATCATTGTTCCTCTTGAGCTTCTCCACATGGATTTGTTTGGTCCAGTGAACCGCAAGAGTATAGCCGGGGATCAATATTGTCTTGTCATTAATGATGAGTATTCCAGATATTCTTGGGTTTTCTTTCTAAAGGAGAAATCTGAAACTTTTGAGTGTATTCAAGTGTTGGTAACCAAACTTGAATCTCTTTGTAAGCTCAAGATTCGTATGCTCTTAACAGACAATGGGACAGAGTTCAAAAATCACAACATGGAGAATTTTTGTAATGCATGAGGCATTGTGCAACAATTTAGTGCTCCATATGTCCCTCAAATGAACGGTGTTGCTGAGCGGAAGAATAGGACTTTGATTGAGGCTGCTAGGACAATGCTTGCTGATTCATCACTTCCGATTCAGTTCTGGAATGAAGCTGTCGCAAACGCTTGCTACACACTAAACCGGGTTTTGATAGTGAAGAGACATGGGAGGACTTGCTTTGAACTGCTCCACAACAGAAAACCAAATCTTAAGTATCTTGAACCGTTTGGTGCGCCGTGCACGATGCTTAAGAAACATGAGCAGGGCAAGTTCAATGAGAAGGTGGAAGAAGGGTACTTTCTTGGGTACAACACTCCTAATAAAAGAGTCTACAACAGATCAACTCAGAATGTAGAGGAGTGGTATCATGTTGATGTTCAGAGACATTCTATACCCCCACCTGGGAAAGGTCCAGATTGGATGTTTGACTATTCAGGTCTTTTCGACTCATTCAATATGCCTCCCATGTACTCAGATGAAGATGTTGCTGTTCAGATGATGTATGATGCACAAAATGCACCTAATGAACCAGTGCAACCTTCATCTACTTCAATTCCCACAGTCCAGATAAATGATGATAGTTCAAACACAGATGACAACCCCGTTCCGCCAGCTGTCCCCGAACCAAATATTGACAATCTTGTGCCAGGACTTGAGGATTTGAATCTAAACAATGTTGATCCACATGTTGAGGTTCCAGCTCATCCTGTTGGAAGAATCAATCGCATTCATCCTCACGAGAATATTATTGGAAGTCCGCTTGACGGGGTTAAGACAAGAAATCAGCTATCTTCTGGAGGCCTTGCTGATATTCTTGACTTTGCTGATGTAAACTCCTGTGCCCATTCTTGCTTTATCTCTCAAGTTGAACCACGTACTATCACCGAAGCGTTAAAAGAGGAATCATGGGTTGATGCCATGCAAGAAGAACTTCTGCAATTCAAGAAATTAGGCGTTTGGCAACTTGTTGACAAACCGAAATGTGCAAAAGTGATAGGCACCAGATGGTCGGGTTCTTCATTGCAAGAAGGATGATCACGGGATCATTGCGCGAAACAAAGCACGTCTGGTAGTTCAAGGATTCAGACAGATTGAAGGATTGGACTATAATGAAGTGTTTGCACCGGTTGCTCGTCTTGAAGCAATTCGTATTTTCTTGGCATATGCATCCTTCAAGAAGTTTAAAGTTTATCAAATGGATGTCAAGAGTGCATTCCTTCACGGTGTGATCAGTGAAACAGTGTATGTCAGTCAACCTCCCGGGTTTGAAGATCCATTGCATCGTGACCAAGTCTACAAGCTAGACAAGGCCTTATATGGATTACATCAAGCACCGCGAGCATGGTATGAGACACTACCTACTCACCTTCTAAACAACGGGTTCAGAAGAGATGTCATTGACTATGCATTGTTTATTCGAGAGAAGGATGGTGATCTACTCTTGGTACAAGTTTATGTGGATGATATCATTTTCGGTTCTACCAATGATAGTCTATGCTAGGAATTTGAGAAGGTCATGAAAGACAAGTTTGAAATGAGCTCAATGAGGCAGGGATTTTATTTATCAGACCAAATACGTTGGTGACATTCTGAGCCGGTTCAGTATGTCGGATGCAAAGCTTGCTGGTACCCCGCTGGCTGCTAATCACGGGATTACGCCAGATGAAAAGGGGGAGTTAATCGATGCCACTCTGTACCGAGGAATGATTGGATCTTTGATGTATCTCACTACCTCTCGACGAGACATCATGTTCGCCACATGCTTGTGTGCTCGTTATCAATCAAAACCAAGAGTGTCACATCTGATTTTTGTGAAAAGGATTATGCGTTATCTGAAGGATACACCGCATCCTGGCTTATGGTACCCTAATGATGATAAGTTTGAACTCACTGCATACAGTGATTCAGATTATGGTGGATGCAAGAGAGATTTCAAGTCAACGTCTGCGGGATTCAGTTCTTTGGAACCCATTTAGTTACCTGGCAGTGCAAGAAGCAGACGTCGGTGTCTACTTCAACATGTGAAGCTGAATACATTGCTGCTGCTAGTTGCTGTTCTCAAATCATCTGGATACAACAGCAAATCAGGGACTATGGGTTACATTTTTCTAACACCCCTATATATGTTGATAATACTACTGCCATAGCTGTCACTAAGAATCCAGTCCAGCACTCGAAAACAAAACACATCGACATAAAATATCACTTCATACGTGATTGCTTTGAAAAGAAACTAATCGATGTTGTTAAAATTCACACCGATCACCAGAAAGCCGATCGTTTTACTAAAGCTTTTGATAAACCCAGATTTTTATATCTGCTATCGGCTAATGGTGTTTTTCAAAAGGATAAAGTCCTACCTTCATCTGAATCTAATAAATGATCATCGTTTTTCTTAGTTAGTTTTACTTTGTTTTATTTTTCTTTGATTAAGTATTTCTGTTATTTCATTAATAAAAAAAACTCAAAATGATTTTATGTTTTAGGTTTTTTGGGGGAGAAAAAGTAGGATATTTGAAAAACCAAAAACATCTGAAAAAATTTGAAAAATACAAAAACATTTAAAAAATCATAAAAATGAGAAAGTCGTATCTGAGAAAATGATGTGTTAGCCTATTATGTCTTAAAAGCTAAGGTGAATGCATAAGCTGAAAACACATGAGAATTGTGATTTGATATACTGATAGGCCGACTTTACAAAATGTATAGACAATTTATGACATCTTAGAAAGTCTGACTTGTGGGATCCGTTTTATAAAATCACCTAAGTAATGAATAGTTTTTGACTCAATTCAGGCATACACCTGTCATCATAAGATCTAATAAGGTTTCCAATGATTCATGAATTCAAGTCTGTACACGTGCCATATTGCTTTGTAAAGACCTAGCTGAAGCCGTCCATTCAGATGAGAATGATTGAATCAGAAGAAAAACAAAAACAAGCTGGTATTAAGCTTGAAGAAAAAAAACAAGCTAGTATTAAGCTTCAAAAATACAAAAATAAAATAAGTTCGATTCCATATTCGTGCCATATTGCTTTGTAAATACGTAGCTAAAGCCGTCCATTTGGATAAAACAAGAAAAATACAAAAACATAATAAACTGGAACCTTATAGAATTTATGATGACTGGTATTAAGTTATGCAGAAATGAGTTATAAACTGATTTTGATCTTTAGTTGTCAAATGAAATGGGTAACTCAATCAGAAAACATGAGTGATCATAAAGTTTGTCTAGAAGTTATGTATTGTTAGGTTTAAAATTGGACAAATATATCAGTAATCGTATCATAAGACAAATGTGTCTGAAGTGAAACATTCAGTGATGCTGATCTGATGTGATTAGGTGTATGTGTTAGTTTCTCAATAGACTTCTCACAAAAATATGTGTTTCTTTGTCTTTAGTTGCTAGTTGTACTGTTATATTATGTTTCAGAAAAATACAAAAAAGATTTTATGTTTTCAATTTTATTTTAGATGATCATTTGTAGGTTCAGATGTCTGTCACATTTGATTCCTTAACCGACCAGACTATTCTTCCTAACTGGCATATGTTTAATTGATCATAATGTTAAAATCTTGAAATTAATGTGTTTTGTGAGTGCAAGATCTCATTTGTACGAATGAGCATGAAGAATGACTCATTCGACCGAATGACTTCATTCCAGCAAATGAGACATTCGGCCGAATCAATCTGGGCCGAAGGAAGTCTTTAGTTCAATTCATTCGGCGAATGAATATTCGTGTTGGGAATCATTCGGCCGAATGATTTTGGGGCGAAACAATTCATTCGGCGAATAGCTGGTACTGTTTAAACACATATTTCAGGCAAACTACCCTCATTCTCCCCTACTCATTCTTTCATCACTACGTGCGTCCCATTTGCCCGAATCACTTGTTCACACATGTTTCTCAATTTTTCTGTTTCAGTCAACCTTGTACTGATATTTCATCTTCTGATCATCTCAGGTACTGGTGGATCCAATATAACTGATTTTTGACCGTGGAATCATGAAAAAGAGGACTGATTCTAGGGTTTTAGGGTTTCTAAATATCTCCCTTGAATAGATGGTCAAAATGGACTTTAAACCACATTAGACCTGTCTTAAAAGTGCTAATCGGTCATTTCTGAGTATGGGAATGTAACTTTTGTGGAATGGAATTTGAATCTCAACTATCAGCCGAATGAAGGCATTCGGCGAATGACTCATTCGACCAATCACTCATTCTACAGAATGACTCATTCGGTCAATGTGCTCATTCGACCATAAGACATTCAGCCAAATTAATTACATTCGGCCAAATTGTCTAAGTGTTATTTATTCTGAATTGAATCTACTGTTTAACTACATTGTACTAATATGTGTATTTCTCTGTTTTTTAGTATGGCTGGATACAAATCAGTGACAAAGAACAACATCTGTGCACACCTGGATCTCACCACGCCTAATGCTCGACACTTCACTGAGATCATCACATTTCTGAGACGTTCCAGGATTTTTGCTGCCATCTCTGCCGTTCATGTCCCCTGTCAGTCTCATTAGCAGGATTTCTGGACATCTGCTAACATAGACTGTGAGGTTGAGCCACCAGTTATTAGAGGGAAGGTACAAGGTCATGATGTGATTATATCTGCTGAGCATATCAGGAGGGTATGTTGCTTTCAGGATACACCAGATCAGCCGATTCTGCTTGACCGCTACTTAGTTCGTGGATGTTTCATGCGGTGCAAGTATGAAGGTGATCTTGGAGTCGGGATTCTCAACAAGGCTTACATGTCTCCACAGTTCAAGTACGTAACCCATGTGCTCATTCACTGCTTGGGATCTAGGAGAGGCGGTTTCGATGACATGAGGGAGACTATACAGTGTGCATTCGTGGCCTTGGTGCTGAACAGGCCCTACAAATTTTCAGAGATGATTTTCACTCACACGAAGGAAAATGTGATGCTCAAGGGAGACAAGAAATTTCTCATGTATCCTAGGTTCCTCCAGCAGTAGATTGATGCTCAGTTACGAGATTTGCCGAAGATCAATGCTGATATTATTCGCTTGGAGCATATGAATGACATCACTCTTAACAGAGTGATGTCATACAGAGGAAAGGAGAGGAAGCCTACGGTATGTACACTGTTTGGTCATCTTCTGAGGCCTGATTATATAGCTCCAGTTGGTAGGAGATGGAGGCATGATGATTCAGATTCATACATGGAAGACATTGTTGTACCTGGTGATAGGGGTGATGATGGAGATGGTGGTGAATGTCACACCCCGAGCCGGCGGGGTTGGATCGGAGTCCCTGTCGGGCGGAAGGTTCTCGGGGCGCGATATCGTGAGTGATAATCAAAGTGATCAGATTGTTTACATTGCACATGATATAAATGAGAAATTCTAAGTAGTATAGAATTACAAAGTTAAATTACATCCGAATCGTTCATAATTTAACAATGTAAATCTACCATAAACATCATAAAATATCTATCTTGTAACTGCACAAGATATACAAAATAATTGTATAATGATGTTCCAAAAGAATGCAGGTCCAAAAATACTAAGTCTTCTAACTGAAGTCCTAGTCCAAAAGCATAAGCTCCTTAATTGACCTGCTCGTCACCTGAGAAGTTATGCAAAAATACAGTCAACACATGGTACGTGAGTTCATATGGTTTAGTAATTGAAAATGATTTGTAAAGCTCTTTCGGTAAAGACCCTAACCTCATTAACATCACATGTAATATCCACATCGGTATGCTTATATATAGGGCATATGTAGGGTCGAGCTTACCGCCCGCCCAGCCAACATCCCACCACATACTAATATGCATATGACACTGTTGTTAATGATAATTAAGCATTTTTACCTAACACACACTTCCATTCACAATAGTTCAATGTACACTCAAAACCTTTGTTAAACCTTTGAGTAACAACCTTAATCTCATTAACATCACATGTATCATCCAGATCGGTATGCTTATATATAGGGCATATGTAGGGTCGAGCTTACCACCCGCCCAGCCAACATCCCACCACATACTAATCCACATGGGACATTGGTATTAATGAAAATTAAGCATTTTACCCCTACCATTACCCAAATGATTCTTCTGTTCTTTGTTCCTATAAATACAACAATTTGGAATCTATGTTGATTCCTTAGGTTCATCATAATAATGATCAACCACAGTAATTGTAGAAACAGTCATAAATGCTTAACTAAATAAATAAGTAAACATTTAATAAAATCTAAGTCCTAATGATTGGGCCTTGGTCAACTCGAGTAGACTAGTCTGTCAATCAAGGTACTTAGTAGTTAGGAGATTCTGTAAATATCATCAAACATATGACCTACAAATCAAACGGTCTAGCTAGGACTTCTTGAAATGTAGGGTTTTTGTTTCGTACTTGATTCGTTTTGTTTCGTTGGCATATGTTATCTTTGATATTTCCCAGACTTTCCCCTGAAAATGATTTATTGATTCGTCTGGTTTCGTTACAAGATGTACTTGATTCGTTGATCATGGAATACTAGATTCGTTGATCAAATGTACTCTTGGTTCGTTGTTCATCAAACACTTGATTCGTTGAACATCGAATATTAGTTTTGCAAAAATAGTTTCGTTTGATTCGTTGAACTCACACTTGTTTCGTCAAAATAGTTCCGTTTGATTCGTTGAACTCATACACTTGTTTCGTCAAAATAATTTCATTTGATTCGTTGAACTCACACTCTTGTTTCGTCAAAATAGTTTCGTTTGATTTGTTGAAATTCCACACTTGTTTCGTCAAAATAGTTTCGTTTGATTCGTTGAAATGTTTAGTTTAACTCAATTATCCACTTAAATCATAAGTAGATAAACTTAGTAAAACCTGTATAAAATTTACCTAGACATGATCTAGGATATCAATCATACATGTAAAACATACATAATTTAAAAGCATTTATGTAAACAATTTAAATAAAACAGTTTACGCATGCTTCTCAGCCCCGCGTTTTAAAACAAATGTTAGAAAAGGGGTAATGAACTCACCTGTGTTGATGTCTAATGTACTATCACAGAATGCGCACTCTTGTTTGTAGGCTAAATATCTTCAGTTCCTGAGTTGTTTTAAAAGAATTCGAATACTATAAGTACGCGTATTAGTCGTCGTATCTAAGACTTGGTCTCTGTGTGTGTAGCTAAGTGTCCTAAGTACTAATGCTCTTCTAAGGTTTAATCTAAGTTATCTAGTTTAATTACCCCTTTGTAACCCCAAATCCCATGATTAGTTACAACGCTTATCATTAAATTTTACGAAATTCAGGCAGAGCCTCCTTTGTTTTCTGTTCAAGTCCAGACAATTATATTGTCTATTTACAACCCTTTCCAAGACAATTAAATCATAATCAGTTCTTGATCTACACGTTTCTAATTAAATTCATTTAAAGTAAATTTTCTAAATCAAAATCATTTAATTTAATCTTAATAATTCTATAACCCATTTCTTTTATTAACACTTCATTATTTTAGATTAATTTAACAAGTTGCATGTGATGGGCTTTACTAAGCCCATTGGGCCCACTTAGACCCAAATGACAACCTTTGATTTCAATTTGATTACAAGACTTGTGTTTTGATTCTCATGGACTCTCTATCACTTCCTTAGAAGTTAAGCGAATTGAGATCCCATTATTATGGGGGATAAGAATCCATGATCACTTAGCCTTCTCTTTATCATTAAAATGACTTTAATATATATCCTAAGGTACATGCACTTCAATTTCATTCCATGCACACACATAGAATTTTTTCATGCAAACACATTATAAAGTCCAACTTTCATGAGAAAATTAGATTAATAACCATCTAACTATTCTTCTAGGTTATGAACACCAGCTTTAATAATCTTAGACTCAACATTAATCGAATTGAACAACACTTAGGTTCGTAATTTAGCTAAGACAGCGAACCTTTTGCCTAAACCCCTAGGTTCGGCTGAACTTAAATGATACAAGGTTCGGCCATATCACAACATGTTCCTAGGTTCGTGACACACATGGTTTGGCGGCAATATGGAGGGTTTTCGCTGCTGTTACTCACTTCCACGAACCCTTAGGGTTCAGCCATCAATGGTGTGTAGACCGAAGGTTCGTGAGTCCAGAGATTCGGCTGAGGGATGGTTCGGCTAGATGTGCATGCAGGTCCGTTCCAACAGGTTCATGCCTATTAGGGTTCGCATGGCCAAGGTTCGGCCATGCAGGGTTCGTCAACACCTAGGGTTCAGCTGCATTAATGGTCACGCAGGTTCACAGGGTTCGGTTCAGAACCACAGGTTCATGGCAGAGGATGGTAACAGGTTCATGGCAGATGTCGTAGGGTTCGTCTACAGAGTTGAGGGTTCGTGAGTTCCTGGTTACACTTCACAGGTTCGGCCATAGCTGAGAACTCCCGAACCTGTACTTCGGCCGACTCTCAACCACCTCATCTTCTTCCCCACGAGTTCGAACCTGTTACAAATTAGTTCCTAGAGTTTCCTAAGGTTTCAAGATAACCTATCTCATAATATCTAGTGTTTTTAAACCGGTTTTAACATCATAGTTACAAGGAGTCGAGATAAACCCACAAAACCGAAAATAAAATGAATGTTTACCTCAAACTCGTCGGTCAGATGCTTGAAATTATTGTACTCTCGTGATCTACTTGATGAGGGGGTCGTCTTAACACCTAGCTTGCTTGAATTCGAGGAGATATCACTAAGAAATTGTAGAGAGAAGGTTGAAGTTTCTAGTGAGAGAGTGTAGAGAGAGAGAAACGAGATTGAGAGAGGATAGGTTGGTGAGTGAGTTTATGGCAATTAAATTCCATAACAAAAGCTTCCTATACCCGGTTTCGTTTGGTTTTGCTCGGTTTCGCGTAAAATGTCGGTTCGCGTGGTTTTCGCCGCGAAACGACTCGATTTATAAAATAAGATTTATAAAATTATTCTAAGTGATTATTCCTAGTAAATTAACTAATATCTTTTATTTATTTTAAATTTTAAAATATTAATTTACTGTTTAAATCGAAACGTACGGTCGTCGCGCGTATACGTTCGAATCGTCACTCGTACGAACACGACGATAACTATACTCTTCAATCTTGTTTTCTATTTATCGAATAATCATTCAGACGTTAAAATTACAGATTTATTCGTACAGAGCGTCACCTATACGAATAACCCGTCAATTTAGCATTCACATAACGATATTCGTGTTGTTTTGTTCTTTAAGGCCTCACATACGTTTATACATATTAAATCCTAACAAATAATCTCATGATGGTTCTGTGTTGCCAGATAATTATCTGACTCAAGAACCATAGTTTTGAACTTTGTTTCTGCTAAATGTTTATGAATTTGTTGTTTGATAACACAGAATGATAATGACAAATGATATGAATAGGAAATGCACTGAAATATATATAGTTCATACATGTTTACTATTCATGTTACTGTTTAAGATCAATGTTCCGGTGACGGTTCCGGCACTGATGTTACAGTGAAGGTGATGTAGGGGCTGTTATGAGTGGTGTTAGTGTTGATGTTAGTTTGACTGTTGATGTCATTGTTACCACTGCTAGTGTTAGTATTATTTAGGTTGGAGTGACGGGGGTTAGTGCAGTTGCTGTTAGCACAGTTGCTGGAGTTAGTATGTCTGCTGCAGATGATGAGGATGTTGATATTGATTCACTGTTGGAGTTGGACTTTATGGCTACTACTACAGCCACAGTCTCCACTCCACTTGACAGGCACTACATCTACTAAAGACAAGGATGATTCAGATGAAACGGGGGATGAAGGCGGTGAGGCTAGAGATGAAGGTACTGAGAGTTCAGACTCAGAAGACACTCCAGATGAATATGAGGATGTATGGGTAGGAGGGAGGTTGGTGAAGAGAAAGAGAAGTGAAGCAGAGGTTGAAGCTATCACTGATCCTTCATTCATTCCTGAGTTTGATATCTCACCTCCTCCACATTCTTCTACTACAGCCACCACAGCCGTTACTGTTGCTGCCACGCAGGCCAATTCTTCTCCTTCTGGCAGGAGGAAGAGGACTCGTTTTGTCCTTTAGAGGAGATCAGAACTGTCAGCTGCTGCTACTACGACTGTTAGATCAGTGGCAGCAACTGCAGTTTCTTCACTGGTTAGGTCAAGGGCAGTTCCGACTCGTTCTACTATCGCCCCTCTGACCACCTCTGTTACTCATGCACCTATCTACACTGCTACCTCTACTGGTCCTTCCACCACACGATCTGATATTATTATACCTACTGTTTCAGTTGTTGAGCAGTTGAGTACACTGAACAGTATGGTCCTGAGATTGACGGAAAGGAATCTGGAGCAGGAAAAGAAGAACAGAGAGCAGGAGTTGGTGATTGCTCAACTCACTCAGAGGATAACTGATCAAGATACGTTGTTACTTCAGGCAGCAGATCAACGGGCATATCTGAGAGCGAGATCAGCTCAACAGGAAGAACAACTGCTCAAGTACATTGATGAGCACAATCAGTTGGCTTTGACTGCCACTGATTTCACTAACAGGATCATGTCTTTGGAAGAGGAGAACGCCCTACTTGTAGAACAACTTGAAAGTGTTAAAGATTGCACTCCAAGGATCGAAGGCACCACAGCCAACTACGATGATTCAGATGAAGAGAAAGAAGAAGATGATGAAGAAGAAGAAGAGGATACTGATGAGGAGAAGGTTGATTATGAGGAGTAAAACAAAATGATGATTCTGATGGTATTGATCAGGATGGGTCAGGGAGGGGTCTACTGGTTCTTCCAGTTCAGATGATGATGATGATGATGACGACCAAGCCCCGCCTCCTGAGATACATACAAAGACAAAGCACGATAAGAGTGCTAAAGCTCCTTCTCCTCTACCTGCTTAGACTGAAGAACCTACAGCTACTAAGGAAGTCAAAGTTGTGCCCTTGAGACGTCGACTGGATGAGACACTTAATATGATTCTGGACGCTCAGGGTATTATACAGCTCTCAGTGACCTACGATAAAGAGGAGGGGGAGATTATTCACTGTTTATCAAAGGAGCAGATTGTTGAGTTGTTCAGGTTGAATCCTGACGAGGTTGTGATCGATAACACCTCAGCTCCGGTTTTTGATGAGCCTTCTCCAGAAATTTTTGATGATGTTGATGAAGTTATTCTGGAAGACATAACAGAATAGGAAACTGCAAAGTATACATCGGCTGAAGACGAACTACCAACTTTTACTAATCTCTTTGATCAAGCCACTGAAGAAATGCTGAGCAGATATGTAGAAGAACAAGTCAGTGTTAGTAAGTCTTCAGCTGATGACATTCAACAAAGAAAATAAGAATGGAAAGCGTACCGGGAGACAATAAAGAAGGAAAGCAATGTGAAGATGCCTTATACACACACCAAACTATATAGGACCAAAGGCTACAAAGCTAGATGTCAGATTCTCAGCTGGGCATACTTTCATGATTTGGGATGCTATATGGTAAAGAGAGAAAGGGGAATTGATTATTTCAAGCATCCACATGATTTCAAGACGCTTCCAGGATTTGAAGTCAATGAACTTGCGCCCTTGAAGATGTTATACAACGATGGCTCAGGGATGTCAGCTTGGTTCTCCAGACAGCTACAATATGAGTAAAGAAAAAGATGGGTGAACTTCAAGCCTCAACAACCTGAAAGATATTACTTGCCAGAGATTGATGGAGATACTTGAAAGCATAAAGTTATCCTGAAGTGGCTTCCTCCTAAAGTCATGAAGAAGATTCCGTTGAGGAAGATGCGTCAAAACTTTATGGAAGGCTTTCGATGGTGGTCCTATAAAGGGTGGACTGGAGAGGCTGTAATTGTGATGTGCAAAGAGAAGAAGTGGGAGACTAAACGTATTTTTGATCCGATGTGGTTAACCAATTTGTCTCACAGTGATGTCAAAACTCTGTACTTCCATCAGATGTTCTTCGATGTTGCTGATATAGAACAAGCTATGCAGTTCATGAGAGTCATTCGTATTTGTATGGTGTTCAGGATACATGCTAGAGCAGACTGGAAAACCATTTATGACAAGCACTTCAAGAAATACACTTCCAAGGAGAGAACTAGGTCCAAAGGTTTTGTAGATGCATTAAATGTCCCTAGTTCTATTTTGTACTACTCTTTGTGTATAAAGTTTATGATATTAATGGAAGTGGTCTTTCTATATTGTTCTTAATGTCTATTGTTGATTATATGTGTTTGATTATGTTTGACTTTGAGTTTATGTGTTTAACAGACCCATTCGGACGAATGGCTCTAAGAATGAAGCCATTCGGCCAAATGAACGCCTAGCGAATGACTAGGGCAAACGAATGACTCATTCGCCGAATGACTCATTCGCCGAATGACTCATTCGATTGACCTGTCCATTTGGCCGAATGATGACAGCTTATATATACATGTTCAAACTTCATTAAACCTAACTTTTGAGAGCCCTTCTTCTTCCCTGAGAACCCAGAGTCAAACCCTAGGAGATTAGAGCGGCCATTGCACGTCCAAGTTCGATTCACATCCCGTGGTGTTCGATTATCGATCAAACGTCCATCCTTCACCTTCGGATCACCACGGTTGCTGTTGATTTCGATTGGAAAACCTTGGAATAGGATTCCACACTATTCCAGAGGCTGTCGAATGGATATCCATTGGAACCGGATTGTTTCCGAGCTCCAAATTGGTCCTACATTATCTTATATTGTGGTGAAAATGACTATCATACCCTTTTTAATAATTTAATAAAATGTTTACGTGTAAATTGGTTATTAATTGAAATGAGTTATATGGTTGTAGCAAAAGATAAGGGTTATTTTTTTATCCTTGCCATATATATATATATAGGGCAAGGTATAAAAAATAACTCTCTTTTTTTTGTTACAACTACATAACCCATTTAAACCAATCACAAAATTACACATAAGCCTTGCATTATAATATTAGTAAGGGCAATGTAGTCATTTTGTTTGTGTAAGTAATAATGACAAATTAGTACTTTTTTCTTATTACTTGTGCTTATCTCTATCCTTTCAATTTTTTATTTAAATTATAATACAAACTCATCTTACTTATTAATCTAAATTACTCATCTTCTCATATTTTTCTATAAAATATTCCTGAACAAGCTTTCATCTTCTCAGAATTTTCAATTCTTCAGCTTTTCTTCAGCTTCGTGCGTTTCACACCCCTAAATCCTAAAATGGTGGATGGTGAAAAGACAGTTGCAGAGGACATCCATGAAGATTTTGTTGAAAACCCTAATCAAGAGATGGAGGGCGATTTTGATATACATATCGTGGATGATGATTTCGCTGAAAATGCTAATGAAGACATACAAGGCTTATTTAATCTTCAATACATTGGCGTTGATAACAAAGGTTTGTTTTAAAAAAATTTTAAGAATCATGTCATACAAAGGTTTGTGTTTGGAGACACTAAATGTTTGGGTTTGATTATGGTTTATAATCAACTTGTAAAGGTTTGATTATGTACAGATGCCATGTTTGATAACAAAGGTTTGTTTTAAAATTTATTATAAGAATCATGGTTTACAAAGTTTTGTGTTTGGAGACATCTAAATGTTATATTACTTTATTACGGTTTCTAATCAACTTGTAACAATATTGGGTAATAACCAAGTTTTCTTTAAGTTGATTAGGGCTTACATTCGGTTAAAATAATGTAAAATATCTTATAATTTACAGATGCCATGTTTGATAACAAAGGTTTGTTTTAAAGAATCATGGTTTACAAAGTTTTGTGTTTGGAGACATCTAAATGTTATATTACTTTATTACGGTTTCTAATCAACTTGTAACAATATTGGGTAATAACCAAGTTTTTTTTAAGTTGATTAGGGCTTACATTCACTTAAAATAATGTAAAATATCTTATAATGTACAGATGCCATGTTTGATAACAAAGGTTTGTTTTAAAATATTTTTAAGAATCGTTGTTTACAAAGTTTTGTGTTTGGAGACATCTAAAATGTTATGTTACTTTCATGTATTTTTCTTTTCAATATGTTTTTCTTCAATTACAATGTTAGTTTATATTGGTAGGTAACCATTCAAATTTAGTGTTCCAAACCCCAAATGGGACACGTTACTGGTCTCCTAAAGTTAAAGAGGACCAGAGGCCAACTGTAGGAAAAATATATAGTAATTATGAGGAAGTTGTAACCATGTATGAAGTGTATGCAGATATGGCTGGGTTTGTTAGTCGAGCTAGTTCTTATAAGAAATGGAAGGGTGTGATAACCCATCGAGTGTTGTGTTGTAATCGAGCTGGAAAACCTAGGGGGTAGGAAGGTTGATTCTTTGAACGTGTCGTCTTTAGTTGCTAGTGGTTCTTCTTCTTCTATAGCTATTGACTGCCCAACACATATAAGAGTTAAAGTTGTAAAGGGTTCTGAATGTTACTTATTATATAAATTCAATGAAAAACACAACCATGATATGGTTTCTTCTGATAATATAGACCTGACTTGTAAGGGTAAGCAATTAAATTTTTATGATATAAAGTTTGTTCATAGTATGAGTTTACAAAGAGTAGGTCCTGTTGTTGCACATCGTTTACAAACATCGTTGAAAGATGGACATCACAACTTGCAGGGTACCAGGAATGTTTACAAGACAGTTAGCCAGCAGATTAGAATGTTTATTGGTGACCGTGATGTTCAAATGTTTCTTCATAGGTTGAAAGAGCGTGCTGCCAATTTATCTAATTTTTCTTTTGAGCTGGCACACGATGGGCGTGAATTGAAAGGCATGTTCTGGGCTGATGATATTTCAAAAACAAGTTATAGAATGTTTGGTGATGTTATAGCTTTTGATGCCACATATTCTACGAATAAGTAAGTTGGTTTAATGTCGTTTTTATTTTATTTTTGTCTAATGTATGTCAGTTAGATCTTTAGTTATTATGTTTTTTTCAGGTACAACATGATTTTTGTTCCATTTACGGGGGTGGATCATCACAAGAAATGCGTTACATTCGGAGCTGGTTTAATTAAGAGTGAGACAGCACAAGCATATGAATGGTTGCTTCGGGCATTTATTAAAGTCCATTCCCATGAACCCAGCCTTGTTTTAACAGACCAAGATCCAGCAATGCGAATAGCGGTATCGCATGTTTTCAATAAGGCTTCCCATCGTCTTTGCATATGGCATATTATGAAGAAGTTACCATCCAAGGTATGTATAATGTCAATTACAGTACTGTAAGTTGAGTCCCCTGTATAAACTTACAGTACTGTAAGTTTACATATTTACCATTTTGTTGGCCCCCTATATAAGTGTACTGTATAAACTTACAGTACTGTATGTGATTTAATTTAAATATATAAAATGCATAATATTACTATTTGTCATACAACATTGTAACATGAATGTATCACGTGAAGAGATTTTTCTTACATGGTTACAAACATTTTTGAAAGACGATTGTATAAAATGAACAAGTTTAATAATTATGTTACATGATTTTAATAGGGGTATTTGCAGATGTGTTTATAAGAATTTTTAATTTACATATTTTTACAAACAATATAACTTATAGTAAAAGGTCCATGTGTAAGTGCAATGTATAAATGAGGAAATTTCTTAATTATGTTACAATACTTGTAAGTTGAGTCTCCTATGTAAGTTTATGGTATAAACTTGCAGTACTGTAAGTTTACATATTTACCTAGGGTGGGTCCCCCTGTGTAAAAATTGTAGCATGTTTATGGTTATATTGTATAAACTTGAAGTACTATAAGTTTACATATTTACCAAGGGTGGGTCCCCCTGTGTAAAAATTGTAGCATGTTTATGGTTAATTTTAATAATGTAAATTGAATATATAAAATGCTACATATTGCTAATTGTCATACAACAATGTAACATGAATGTTTAAAATGTAGCAGAAGTGCTAAAATGATTTGGTTCTTTATTTTGATGCTTGTAGATTGTCGCACCCCGAGAACCCCCGTCCCTCTCCGGGGCGCGAGCGTCGGCAGATTGTCAGGATCGCAGTCTCCGGTCACACAACATGCGAGACCTATATGTCTGGTTATGTACGTACATCCAAGAATTTGGATAAAACAGTTTAGTAATATCAGAGTTGCGGAAGTAATGTATAAATTCTCCAAAACAGATTTAAAATTCATGATCAGCGGAAGCATTCATAAAACGGTTTTCAAAACAAGACATAAGATTTCAGTTTGCGTAACCGTTAAAAGGTGTTTAATATTACATAACATGTCAAATAGATATATGTTCTCAAAATATACTAAGACATTTAAGCAGATGCATGCGACTCCAGCCTAGCATCCTAATCCTTGTGTGCGTGTCTTAGTTACCTGAGAAAACATGCGAGTAAAAGGGTCAACACAAAGGTTGGTGAGAGCACAGGTTTATCATAAGCGGTAAACATCCAATGTTTACAGTAAGTGTTGTTATTATGTATCATTACAATGCAGTATCGATTGATAGCTAGTCAATACAGTTATATTATATGCGGGGTCGTACCGAAGCTGACAGTTGTGCCTCCCGCCATGTCCATCACAAGACAATGGCAAAGTGTTGGTCAATATTGCACCCATTCCGACCTCAAGTCGGGTTGGCCTCCCAGGCGCGATGGGTGGGGCTTGTCAGGCCCAAATAGTACTATTCAAGATTACCACGCTAGGCGCTACGCGCTACTAACGGTCCGTGGAGTATCGCGAGGACTTTTAGTTGTGATGTGGTTCCCACATATACATATAGTGATAAAGCATGTCCATACATAAATGGAATAAGTTGTTTTCCAAAAACAGTTTATCATGCAATGTTTTCTCCCCCAAAGGTAGAAAAAGTAAAAAGGGGCCGTGAACTCACCTGATTAGCAGTTCCGGTGTGTTTGTGTGTTCGCGTCTGCGAATGCTAGCAATCCCGCTAGTAGGCACCTATAACCATATAGGTGTGAGTATGTGTTTTTTGGTGTGTTGTATCCCATACAACTCCAAGTGTCGGTGGGCCCAACCGAGTGTTTTGTGGTGTGTTGTATCCCATACAACTCCAAGTGTCGGTGTGCCCAACCGAGTGTTTTGCATGACAAGGATTAATCAAACTAATCATTTACATAGTCATAATCAAATGGTTTAAACCATTATAACCATTATTATGATCCCATGCAAACCGGGCATTACAATAGCTCAAAACAAGGATTTACCCGTTAACAGTTTGAGTTTGTCATTCAAAATCAATCCTAGCCATCACCTAGGCAATAATCAACAATCCTAACTATATCATTACGTTCAAAACTAAGATTTAATCATTCATGATCAAACCAGAAGGTTTAAAATGAACCATTACCTAATCTGAAGAAGTTCTGTGGATAGAAAGATGATCAGAACTTGTTTTAACGCTTCTGGATGCGATCTAAACGTCCCGGAGGCTTTGAAACAGAGATTAGATGAATTGGATGAAGATTTTTCGTAGGTAATGGTTGCTGGCGTCGAGAGGAAGGAATAAAATGAGATAAGAATGAAATTTGAGATTTTTAAGCAAGTTGGCCGACAAAATCATCCCAGGCGCATCGCCTGACGTGTCACCTCCACATCAGGCGTACCGCGCGGACAAAGGCATCAAGATATTTTCGGTGGGGACCCGCGCGCATCGCCTAACATCATCACCCGAACTGAGGCGTACCGCCTCAGGGTAATTTCACCCGTTTTACGACGGAAACTTCCTTTCGCGATTCCGGGCAATCCGTAACTCCGTTTCGCGCACCGTTTTCACCCACGTTCATCATTTTCCGCGTACTATCATCCCATATTAATTTCGGTTGTCAACTCCACGTGAATTCTAAACACGATCAACTGTGCTCAATTCATTGCTGACGTAACTCCTCGTACGCAGTTATCACAGTATCCTAATCAACGTGTAATGCACAATTCAGTAATTCCCCAAATTATTGTTTTGTATTAGTGTTGTGTTTGCCACACTTGGTTTCCAAAACCAATGTGCATTGTGTTTGCCACACTTGGTTTCCAAAACCAATGTGCAATGTACGATTCGATAATTCCACGAACTATCGTTTCGCAGTAGTTTGTGTTCAACTCATCTAATTAAACATAATTAAATGAAATACAACAAGTATGAATGTGAAATGTAAAGAATGTAAGAGTTGCAATTTACCTGAAATTGCCGGGTGTCACATCATCCCCTTGTTGAAAGAAATTTCGTCCCGAAATTTGGTTGTTGTTGGTAGTGTTTAAGAAACAAAAGTGTTTGAAAAAGAAAAATTTTCTGGTTGTCACATCATCCCCTTGTTGAAAGAAATTTCGTCCCGAAATTTATTCGTTGTTGTTGGCGTTCGACGCTGTTTGCTTGAAAAGATGGGGATATTTGCGCATCATCTGATCTTCACGCTCCCACGTGAATTCAGGTCCGCGTTTCGAGTTCCATCGGACTTTAACAATTGAAATCTTACTCTGTTTGAGTTGTTTAACCTCACGGTCCATGATTTCTACCGGCTCTTCCACGAACCGTAGTTGTTCATCCACCTGGATCTCATCCAGTGGAACTACAAGTGTATCATCAAATAGACACTTTTTCAAGTTTGAGACGTGAAACACGTTGTGAACCCCGTCGAGTTCGGCTGGTAAGTTGAGTTGATATGCCACCGGACCAATCCTCTTCAGGATCTCGAAAGGTCCAATATACCGTGGGTTTAGTTTACCTCGCTTACCAAAACGAATGACGCCTTTCCAGGGTGAGACTTTCAAAAGGACTTTGTCTCCTACCTGAAATTCCAGAGGTTTTCGGCGTTTGTCGGCATAGCTCTTTTGACGATCACGAGCTGCTGCCATGCGGTTTCTGATTTGCACGATTTTCTCGGTTGTTTCATGCACAAGTTCCGGGCCAGTGAGCTGACTGTCGCCCACTTCCGCCCAACAGATGGGTGATCGGCATTTCCTGCCATAGAGTGCTTCAAGAGGCGCTGCCTTGATGCTGGTGTGGTAACTGTTGTTGTAGGAAAACTCCACCAACGGTAGGTGAATCTCCCAGCTGTTACCGAAGTCCACTACGCACGCTCGTAGCATATCTTCAAGAGTTTGTATTGTGCGTTCACTTTGGCCATCAGTTTGTGGGTGGTATGCTGTACTCATATCCAACCGCGTGCCAAGTGACCTTTGCAAGGATTTCCAGAAATTAGAAGTGAATCTGGCGTCTCGATCTGAAATGATGGAAATCGGCACTCCATGTCGCGAGACCACTTCCTTGACATAAATTCTGGCTAGTTTTTCCATCCTGTCATTTTCCTTGATCGCGAGGAAATGTGCTGATTTAGTCAATCGATCAACAATTACCCAGATAGTGTCACATCCACTAGGAGTACGGGGTAATTTGGTGATGAAATCCATGGATATTTGTTCCCATTTCCACATGGGGATCTCAGGTTGTGTGAGTAATCCAGATGGTTTCTGGTACTCGATCTTGACTTTGGCACAAGTCAAGCATTTGCCTACGTAGGTAGCGATGTCTGCTTTCATATGTGGCCACCAATACAAGACCTTTAAGTCATGATACATCTTATCAGATCCAGGGTGAATGGAATACCGAGATTTGTGAGACTCATCCATCACAAGGTCTCTTAAGTTCCCATGACGCGGAACCCAGACGCGTTCCATGAAATAGTGTAAGCCATCGGCTTTTTCCGTAAGTTGTTGCTCCATTCCCCTTAGTGATTCAGCTGTTAAGTTTTCAGGTCTAAGTGCCTCCACTTGGGCATTACGTATCTGTTCAGGAAGATTGGGATGGATGGTGAGTTGTAAAGCTCGTACCCTCTTGGGTTTCGATGTGTTTTTTCCGACTCAGGGCATCGGCCACCACATTGGCTTTCCCCGGGTGATACTTGATAGCGCACTCATAGTCATTTAGGAGTTCGAGCCAGCGACGTTGCCGCATGTTCAGTTCCTTCTGCTCGAATATGTGTTGGAGACTCTTGTGATCAGTGTATATCGTACACTTTGTACCGTACAGGTAATGTCTCCAGATCTTGAGTGCAAATACCACGGCTCCAAGTTCCAAGTCGTGGGTGGTGTAGTTCTTCTCGTGGACTTTCAGTTGTCGAGAAGCATACGCGATCACCTTCTCTCGCTGCATCAGCACACAGCCGAGTCCTTGTATCGAGGCATCGCAATATACTACAAAGTCATCCGTTCCATCGGGAAGGGATAGGATAGGTGCACTACAGAGCTTCTGCTTGAGAAGTTGGAATGCAGCTTCTTGTTTGTCAGACCAGAGATACTTCTTGTCCTTATGGGTTAAGGCTGTAAGGGGTTGAGCTATCTTTGAAAATCCTTCAATAAATCGTCGATAATAGCCGGCCAATCCTAGGAATTGTCGCACCTCAGTTGGGGTCTTTGGTGCTTCCCAGTTCTTGATCGCCTCTATTTTAGATTTATCCACATGAATCCCTTGTTCATTAACAACATGTCCCAAGAATTGGACTTCTCGAACCCAGAAGTCGCACTTTGAGAGTTTAGCGTACAGCTTCTTTTTCCGTAGCAGTTCAAGAGCCAATTGAAGATGCTCTTTGTGTTCCTCCCGGGTTTTCGAGTAAATGAGGATATCATCAATAAAGACAATAATGAACTTGTCGAGGTATGGTTTGCACACTCTATTCATGAGATCCATGAATACTGCAGGTGCGTTTGTCAGCCCAAACGGCATAACCAGAAACTCATAATGGCCATACCGAGTGCGAAAAGCAGTCTTGGGTATATCTTCCTCCTGAACCCTCAACTGATGGTATCCAGATCGTAGATCGATCTTAGAATAATAACTCGATCCTTGCAGTTGATCGAACAAATCATCAATGCGAGGTAAGGGATAACGGTTCTTGATAGTTACTTTGTTTAGCTCACGGTAATCAATACACATGCGAAACGTGCCATCCTTCTTCTTCACGAATAGGACCGGAGCTCCCCAGGGTGAGAAGCTTGGTCTAATGAAACCTTTGTCCAACAGCTCTTGCAGTTGATTGGACAGTTCCTGCATCTCTAAAGGTGCAAGTCGATATGGTGCTCGTGCAATAGGCGCTGCTCCCGGCACAAGATCTATGCGGAACTCCACTTGTCGAGGTGGTGGTAGTCCTGGTAGATCCTCAGGGAATACATTGGAATAGTTGCATACGACTGGAATATTTTCGATTCTCTTCTCCTCTTCAGTCTTGTCGGTGATAAGTGCCAGAATGGCTGTGTATCCCTTTCGTAAGCATTTGTGAGCTTTCATGCACGAGATGATGTTTAGAGGAATGTCACTCCTTTCACCCTTGATATTTAGAGTTTCTCCACCAGGGAGAGGTATGCGCACAACCTTGTCGTGACAAATGATTTCAGCCTGGTTTTCAGACAACCAATCCATGCCCACTACGACATCAAAACTGCCTAGTGTAACCGGCATAAGGTCAATTTTAATTTATGGCCTGCTAGCTCTAATGTGCATTCTTTCAGAACATGCTTGGTCACAATCAATTTACCATCAGCTAGCTCTACTGTGTATTCAATATCTAAGGGTGTCGGGGTAATGGCAAGTATCTCACTACAATCCTTAGATATAAAACTTTTCTCAGCCCCAGTATCAAACAACACAGATGCATAATTATCGTTTAAGAGATACGTACCAGTTGCAAGGTTGGGATCTTTTCTGGCCTCCTTTGCCCCGATCACGAAGGCTCGTCCCTTCGGACCGTTGTTGTTCCCGTTATTGTTGTTATTTTTCAGTTGTGGGCAGTCCCTCTTGAAGTGCCCTGGTTTCCCACATTCGAAGCAGCCCTTCGGTGCTTCAAATTGTTGTTGCTGTTGTGGCTGTGGGGTCTTTACAAGTATTTCACCCCTGCAGTCTTTGGCAAGGTGTCCACTTTTGCCACACCGTTGACATCGGATAGAGCCACACTGCCCCAAAACATGGTGTAAGTTGCATTTGTTGCACTTGGGGTGTTTTCCTGCATAGGTTCCGGGGTTTTGGTTGGTTGGGATGGGTGGTGCGTATGCCTGAGACGAAACAAACTTACGTTGTTGTGGTGGTGGTTGGAGAGTGGAAGTCTTGCTCAGAGTGTCATCCCATTTGCGTTTACCCTTGTTATTGGTTGTGGTTACAGTACCACGAGGTGGTAAGAGTCCCTGTGCAACTGCCGAGTCAGTGAGCTTTTGGGTTAATCGCACGGCTTGTTGCATGGTGATGGGGTCAGCAGATAGTACCATTCCTTGGATTTGAGGTGGCAATCCATCAATATACTTCTCTATATGTTTGAAAGGTGGGGTTGCCATTTCCGGGCACAAGTGTGCTAGCTCATACGATCGAGCTGTGTAAGCCTCGACCTCGGAACCAATCATCTTATGGTTCCAGAATTCCGTTTCCAGTTTCTGCACTTCACCGCGAGGACAGTATTCGCGGTTCAGCATCCTCTTAAAGTCATCCCAAGGTAGGGCGTTGGCTGCATCAAGCCCTAAGTTTTGCACATTAGTATTCCACCATGTGAGGGCAGCTCCCTCAAATGTCCCTGCAGCGAATTTGACCCTGTCATCATTCCTGCAGTTACTCATGGCAAAGGCTGATTCTGCCTTTTCAATCCAACGCAATAACCCAACGGCTCCCTCAGTGCCGCTGAATGAGTGAGGTTTGCAGTCCAGAAACATCTTGAACGTGCAGAGAGGAGGGTTAGGATTTGCTCCTGTGATATGCAGAGAATAAAGTTGAATTAGGTATCGGCCAAACGTGTTGAATTGGAAACGAGTGACTGTGATGCAAGATGAATATGAACCGATTCATCACCTTGGTTCAGTGGATTTTGATTGCGGGCAGCTTCCCGTGCAGCAAGTACCTCCTCGACTCACTCGTTAATGAGTGCGTTCAACTCAGCTTGCGTCAGGTTGATGTTTCCACGTCCACCTGCATTCCTGCGTCCTCCACGTCTTCCAGCCATGATCTTCATAGCAAGAATAAGTGTTAGTGTTTGTCCAATGACTAATGTAGTGTGTGCGGTAGGTACTGTTAAGAACATGTAGAGCTATCGACTCTCCCCGTCATGGGTAGTCACATGTGATGATGAACGTAATGCATACAAGATGTGACATGTGTGCAAGTATCACAATACTAGGCACTAAGTGTAGTGTGGAGACTAGTGGTTATAGACTAAGTTCACTAAATGTAAACCTAATTCGCAATAACCGGAGGCTTTGAAACAGAGATTAGATGAATTGGATGAAGATTTTTCGTAGGTGATGGTTGCTGGCGTCGAGAGGAAGGAATAAAATGAGATAAGAATGAAATTTGAGATTTTTAAGCAAGTTGGCCGACAAAATCATCCCAGGCGCATCGCCTGACGTGTCACCTCCACATCAGGCGTACCGCGCGGACAAAGGCATCAAGATATTTTCGGTGGGGACCCGCGCGCATCGCCTAACATCATCACCCGAACTGAGGCGTACCGCCTCAGGGTAATTTCACCCGTTTTACGACGGAAACTTCCTTTCGCGATTCCGGGCAATCCGTAACTCCGTTTCGCGCACCGTTTTCGCCCACGTTCATCATTTTCCGCCTACTATCATCCCATATTAATTTCGGTTGACAACTCCACGTGAATTCTAAACACGATCAACTGTGCTCAATTCATTGCTGACGTAACTCCTCGTACGCAGTTATCACAGTATCCTAATCAACGTGTAATGCACAATTCAGTAATTCCCCAAATTATTGTTTTGTATTAGTGTTGTGTTTGCCACACTTGGTTTCCAAAACCAATGTGCAATGTACGATTCGATAATTCCACGAACTATCGTTTCGCAGTAGTTTGTGTTCAACTCATCTAATTAAACATAATTAAATGAAATACAACAAGTATGAATGTGAAATGTAAAAAATGTAAGAGTTGCAATTTACCTGAAATTGCCGGGTGTCACATAGATTTCTTCAGATTTGCTGCAAAATTCTAATCTTAGGAGTTCAATTCATAAGTTGGTTTGGAATTTGTACATTACCCCTTACACATTTGAGGATAGATGGATGAAAATAATAATTCAATTTAATTTGAGCCATAATGTTTGGCTAAGTGATATCTTTGCAATTAGAATGCTTTGGGTGCCAGCATACTTCAGAGAGATTCATATGTGTTGTTTGATGAAAACAACCTCCATATGCAAGAGTTCGAACTCACTTTTTAAAGTGAATTCTACTTTTTCTAATACCCTGGTTCAATTTCTTTTGTGTTTTGACACAGCCGTTGACCATCAACATTACAACCAAAGAGTAATGGAATTTAAGACTAACACTACTATACCTGTAATGCATACTGATCTACAAGTAGAGATGCATGCTGGTCGCCTTTACACTCAATCTGTTTTTAGAGATGTTTAAAAAGAGATCTTAAAAAGTATGATTACGTGTTTCATAACAAATGTGGAGGTTATTGATTAAACCAAGGTCTACACTGTTAGTCACATGAAGCACAATTATATCCAGGTTAATGACTTCAAAGAAAATTTTGTTAATTATGCTATGTTTTATTTAATTATTTATTTTGATCTACCACTTTTTTTACATTATTTGTAGGTTGGCTTCCACATGCATGAACACTCTTTTGAATGTTCTTGCATGGGGTTTACTCAGATCGGATATCTTTGCCGACTTATATTTTGTGTCTTTCACGTACATAAGATTGAACAAATTCCAGATAGGTATTTTTTCAACCGATGGAGGAAACAAGCTCTCCCGATTCGTGTTTACAGCATTGAAAATCGGTTAGCTGCAGATAATAGCGACTTCAGTGGTCTTAGGAACGAAGTCCTGGATTGTGTGAATGCTTGTGCCGATCGTTTGTGTGATGATATTGATGGAATGTCACGTTTTGTTGAAAATATAAAGGTGTTAAAGACTGATGTTTTTCATGAAGTTCCAGCCATGAGGGCCAGTAAAATGCGTGCTATTGTTATGGAGAAATTGGTTGGGTCTTCTGCTGACACAGACATTGCTTTAGTCCCTCCTCAGGGCATTAGGAACAAGGGTTGTAGGACTAATCGAAGGTTAGTTGGTCCTGGGGAAAAAGCAATTGACAAGTCAACGAAAACCCCACGGTTGTGTCGGTCATGTAACCAAGTTACCTTCCATGACTCACGCAACTGTAAAGCGAAGGAAAAAGCTGGTTCGTCCCCTACCTAGTTTAATAGTTATGATATACTTTTGGCTTCCCACAATATGATCTTTTTTTTGGGTTTTGTATGTTAATTTTGGTTTTAAATGCTCACACTCTAGTAAACTTTTATGCTAATTCTCCTAAGTAGTAAATGACAAGACTAATGTGGCAAGTACTTTATTTTTGTGTTTAGATTTAATTTTGGATGGATGTATGGAACAAAGTTTAGGCATTTGGTGTTAAATTTAATGTTCCTGGTTTGTTATACTATTTCCTTATTTTATTTTACATCTTTATGTTTATAAAAGTATATGGTGCAAAAAGATTCTGATGATGAAAAAATCATTCTACTAGCACTTATGACACAAAGATTACATTGATGTAATAAGCCAAAGAGAAACACACTATGTTTCAAAACAATGAAACTTTTAAACAATAATTACATGCAATGTAATAAGCCAAAGAGAACACGAATGTTTTGCAACAATACACGTGATAACACGAGTACTTACAGTACTGTAAGTTTTCAATTATGTAAGAAGTCTTTAATATTAGGAAAGTTTTTTTTAATTCTAAAGTTAATGTTTGTTTGAAGTTTACAGCGATGTAAATATTATTATTTTTTTCATCCCTTGAATAAAAAAAATCTGTATTTTTTTGTGATTATAAATATGTATTTTCATACAATTATATGATACTAAATGTTCTGACAATGAAAAAAATCATTCGATAAGCACTCCTCAAACAAAAGATTACATTGATGTAAAATGTTTTCCCTAACGACACTTTTATAGGTAACTTTCCCCCTCTTTTGGTTATAATTTATTTTCAGTGTATCTACTATTTTTGTAGTGAATTTTTCATATGTTAATGTGTTGTTATAATTACAATGACATAAATGATACGTTGGTTGTTTTACATGATTTAGAAACTTTCACATACAACACATAAAAAAAAACAGATCGCATGGCTAACCATTACTAAATACAAAAGTAAACATTGTACGAGTGACTGCATGGCTAACCATTACTAACCATTACACAAAAGGTAGTGACCCCATAAAAAACAACCAACCCGGATGTCTACAGTTATGACACATAAGAACTTTTTATAAAACATTGTACGAGTGCTAACTTCAGAGGGAATAATTGAACTTTCTGTTAAAGGTTTGCACATAACACGTCGTTCTTCATTTTGTTTATCTTTGACAGAAGAATTCTTGCGGCATACTTCTTCCATAGTGCGCCGATTTGGTTTGATATTCCTACAACTGTTTCTGCAAAACCACATTCAAACTCACTTTTTGGACAACCCATAAAGCACTCCATGTGCCTCATTGTAAAAACCCCACAATCTATAATGTTCCCACTTGTTGCCCACTTGAGTTGCAATCTAGCTTGTAATTTCCCAAGCCTCGAGTTGTTTTTCTTTAGGATGTTTCCAATTATGCAGGTATTCCACAACATGTTTTTGCAACATTTTATTTAGTCAATACATAATTTCATATAAGTTGCCTACAGTAATGTAACTTATGAGATAAAATTTGACAATGCACTTACAACTACTTAGCAGGTGGAATAAACTTAGTAGAAAATATTAGAAATATGCTAACGCCTAAAATTCAGCATTATAACAATAACTCACCACTTTTTATAGCTTGTCTTTCAACTTGTAGTCCGCGTTGTCTTTCAAACCGACCGCACTCTCTGTTTCTTCCATGTTGTCTATTAAGAACATTTTTGGCTCCTTCAAATCTACTGCCATTACATAAAAATGTCCATTATCAAGTATCGGGAACATCACAAGATCATAAGTACGCAAATCCCTTAATTCTTCCCTCCGTCCAACAGCTGCAAACATGGACTTGCTAAACGCAACCAATCTTACCGATTCATAAAGTGGTTTTCGCAAAAACATCCATTCCCTCTGTATATAATCAAGAAAATGTTTATTTTTATATTGCATGGCTTACCTTACCTAACTGGTTTTCACATGTAAAATCACTTACAAATACGTAAGGTCCACAGAAGAGTCGTCTCGGTGATTGATGCATGGCCTCACGTTCTTCTTTGTTCAGCACTGCAGCCCAACATTCTATTACATCTATTGAAATCTCTGAACCTGGCTTTAAAGTTGTTAGCCTCCTTAATTCCATTAAGTGGCCTGAGTCTGTTTCGAATATTTCTTTCCTGTTATTTTTCAAGACGAAACACAAATTAGTATTTTATGTACATTTTTTAGTATTAAACCATCCTTGACCTTCCACAATCTGGAATGCATTTACAACAATGTTAGATTATCACGATTATAGTTTCTAAGATACATTTCAAACAACTATATTAGATTTTTTTAGTTTATAATATAAAACTCATGACATCCTACTTTCTGGAATTCATTTACAACAATGTAACATTATCATAATTAGTGGAATGCATTTACTCTTAGTTATCCACGACGTGTGTGTTTGTTGTAGTAACGTTTCGGCCACGCCAGGTGAACCGCAATTTTTCCTTCCTGCATATTAGTAAACATAGGATGTAATTTGGTTTATGTTAATATTTTAATAATAAAACATTATTTAACATACACTTCTCTGAATAGTAATCCCATATTGCTTCTTCTTACTTCGTGTACGTACAAGAAATGAATGCATTATTTTTCTTTATCAATGTCTTCAATGTTTCTTGCTCTTCAAATTTTTGTGTGGTATTTCTTGTACCACTACTAGTGCCCTGAGTTGTCTGTACTCCGAAGAATTCCTTCTTTCCGAGCTGCAACACTTCCAGTTTTGACTCCCCTAGCCTGTTGACAACTGTACCTGGCGTCTTGTCCCAATCCGGCATCGACTGCTCATGGTTACCTGCACATATTACAATTATATATGTTAAATATTATAAAATATCAAGCATTCAATGTGGGTTTTCTTAAGTAATCCATGTGCATAATAATATATATTAGGTGTCGTCTTTCAACAAAAAATTTAAATTTGAAATACCTATCTCATTTCCTACTACATTGTCACCAAATTCTTGTGTCAGGCCTAAACTATATGACGGAATGTCATCTTTAGAAAAAGAGTGAAGACCACGTGTCTTTGTTGAAGCAACATGTTTTTCCTCTAATCCCACCTTTCGTTGACCTGGACGTTTAACACACATGCACCTGGGAATTACAATTTTTCATTTAATAGATCATCTGTATCATACATTTTTTAACGTGCATCATATTTTTCAAATTCGATTTACTTAAGTTACAGTGTTGTAACGTCTCCACTATTTGTAAGAATTTAAAATTTTTTGCCCCCCCCCCCCCCATGTTTAACATGAAAGGAACCTCACAAGAAACCTTTTTTACCTGGGGTCATGTCATAAATTGGTAAATCTTTACCTGCACACGTTACATTACATCTTTAGAAACACACACCGTAGAAAATAATATTCGTTATAGCCATGCAGTACTAGCCCATGTATTGTAACAGTCAACCTTACCTAAGTTACAGTGTTGTAAGTGTTTACTTGCATTGCTGTAACAGTCCAAAACTGTTTAAGGTACGCTTTTGTAATATATTCCCCGAGTGTAACAACTCAGGTTTTGACTACTCGTTTTTTTGATTGAATGTTATGTTCTATACAGGTTTTCCAAACTCGTTTTAAACATAAATATGTTATTGTAGTTGTTTGAAATCCTTACCCGGGGTCCTGTCCCAAACCTGTAAACAATCATCTATTTTACCTTTTGCCATTTCCCTTTTAACATCATTGTCACCTGCACACGTTACATTTAACTCTATAAATAGCATATAAAAACATTACTTCAAATATGTATTATAATAATTTTTAACTTCAACCACCTGTCTCATGTCCGGCTTCAATATCAGCAAATTCTTGTGTTAGTCCCAAACTGTAAGATGGAATATAATGTTTTGAGTCATGTCCTACCCTACATGTCTCTGTTTTGGCCTGATCCATATTACTTTGCTTCTCACAACCGCCATCTCCTGGACCTGAAAGATTAGCACACCTGCATTAGACTATTACAATGTTGCATCTTTTCATATCAATTGCATAAAAATTATAATTACATGCATGATTTTCAGATTTTGTAGTCACCGGTGATCGACGCTCATTTTCCTCAACATGATTACCGCCATCAATCATTGTTTGACAATGTTTATTTATCTCTAAACAAATTTCAATCACCATGTCATTCAGGTCAACTGCAGCCTGTCCTCCATATCTTGTAATATCTTCTTTCAACACGACCTCTTGCAACTCGGGTTTCTTGTTGAAAATGGTTTCAAAAGTTGATACCAGAACAATCAATCTTTGATCATTTTTTTCTAGCTGATACAGCGAATTCAGAAGTTCTTGTGCTTTTGACTTCTGAACACACAAAAATTTTAACAACTGTTCCAATGTTGTAAATTGATCCTATTATTAAAACACACAAATAATTACTTCTATGTTACAAAACCTAAACTTTCTAACACACGTGCAACAAATTTACTTATTCACCTCTATTGACAAATTTTCCGAAGTCTTGTTGCCTTCCACAACCACACTTTTTCCCTTCATATTACATTCAACACCTGACATTCCTACGTATGTTCCTTTCCCAAAACTTCCACGGCAAATTTCCATGTTTTCCCTTTCTTTTAATCTTTCAAGATCCCAGAAAGCAACAACATGTATTTTATGATCAACATTCATGCCATCTAATGTCACGCTATCCACATACAACAACTTTATGAAAAACACATGTTAATAGATTTCGAAATATAATATATTTTTATCAATACAACAAATTAAGATATAAACATAAAATATTTACTTACAATTAGTATAGTTAGTGCGCCTCTAAATGGAGAAGTTGAAGTTCCGGCCCACCCGGTTTTGCACACTTTAATCCTGCTGAGTATATAAGAACACCAGTTTATATCTTTGAAATCAGTATTAGCTGTTAGGTACTTCAGGATCTCCAGTTTACACTTCCCGTGAGAGTGGCATTCAACCATTGTAGCAATGAATAAGACCACGAAATTCAAAACTAAATCAAATGAATCATCATTACCATTACATACAATCTTTTTTACTATTTCTTTAGCTGCAATGTATTCACTCTTATAACTATCTCGCCATTCAAGAATTCTAGGATTTAATGGTTTATTTGGCTCTACATCTAAATTGCAACCTGAATTTGTAATTCCCAACAACCTACTTAATGAATTACCATCAACCTTTATAGTACCACATGGCAGTTTTATTTCCATTCTTCTTTCATCAAACTTATCTGCAACAAAGTATCCAAGCCTCTGTGGTATTTCGTCTACTTGCAAACTAAGTATTCCTCCAAAACCTATTTTCCTTACCTTTTCTTTTTGCTTAGTGGTCAATTTTTTTAACGCTCTAACAAGCTGTTTTGGTGAACACCTATTAAAGATAATAGGGTATTTGTCAACCTTATCTTTTCCATTTTTGAACTTGTCAAAGCTTCAATTTTTTTCTTTGGCGTTCCTGTGTAGAAATTGTACTTTGTTACACCTTATATTACGTACATGGTGAAAACTTGCACCATTGTAAGTTGAAAGTCAAAAAATAATAAATTTCATAATTATGTTACAACACTAGAGGTTTATTCAAAACTTCATATTTTTATAAAGAACAACTTTAAATTGGTTACAGCAGTGTAGGTTGAAAACTAAAAATTACAAATTTATTAATTATGTTACAATAGTGCATGTTAAATCAAAAGTTCATATTTTTATAACGAACCAATATAATCTAAAGCAAAAAAATGACAGATTTACCATTGTTGGTTTTCTTTTCCTTCCTTGAGAATTGTTCAACATCTTCATTTTTGAATGTTCCTTTTCTTTATTTGCCTCAACTCTATTTCTTTTGTTTGGTGTTCTTGTGTAGAAATTGAAGCATACTTATACTTATATTACAATAATATAAGTTTGTATGTACGAGCACATAAAATCAACAAGTTTAACAAATTGGTTACACAATTGTAAGTTGAAAGTAATAAAAATAAGAAACTAAATAAAATGTTACAAAACTGCACATTTGATCAAAACATCATTTTTATACAGAATTTGTAATTTCTTAATAAATATATTACAACTATGCTACTCAAAATATATAAAACGGTAAAAAAATTGATAGATTTACCATTCCTTTGTTTTCTTTTCTTCCTTGATATTTGTTCAACCAGTTCATCTTTTGAATGATCCTTTCCTTCATTTGCCTCAACCTTATTTTTTTTCTTTGGTGTCCCTGTGTCTCAATCATAGCATCCTTATAGTTATATTACAATAATATAACTTTTTATGTAAGAGTGCATCAAATCAACAACTTTAACAAATTGGTTACACCATTGTAAGTTGAAAGTAAAAAAAACAAGAAAGTTAATAAAATCTTACAACACTGCAAATTTGATCAAAAGTATAAATCGGTAAAGAATGTTGTATACTAATGGTTATATTGCAATTATGCAAGTTTATATGTACTAAAGTATAAATTGAACAACTTTAAATGAATACACCATTGTTAGAATATAAACTATAGTAGAAAGATTATGGATAGTACCATTGCTGTTTTTTCTCTTCTTCTTTGAAGTTGGTTCTTCCTCATTTTCAGTATCAGAATAAACTTCATCAAGTGTAAAACAATTAAATAACAACTGGGGTCAACTTTGTGTATCACACGTATAACAAAACCATACAACAACTTTACAAAATAATTTAATTTTTTATACCTGTCTTATTTGAAGGTCTTCTTCTTTTATATTTAAACCTTAGTAGCACATGACCTTTAACATTAATCCCAAGTAATTAGCTTGTCAAAATAATGATTCATTTACACTAGAGTTAAAAAAAATACCATATTATAACTTTTCAAAAACTTACTAGGTGTACTATCCATAAAATCATCATCACTGCAAACTTCTATTGGATTTTTCTCTGTGTTTCTAAACCTGCTAAGTGATTTAATTGCAATCCTTTCACTTTTGTGTCCTGTTCGTACTTTAAAAATTCAATACTAATTTAGTAATTACATGTTTTTATTAGAGTTAATTAACCAACACATACTTATAATGTACCAACAAACACACACATAATGTTGTATAACTATAAACAATTTAATAAAAACACCTGGTAATGAGCACTTATTCACAATCTTCATATCTTCGAATTATTTATAAACCAACCCTATTAAACAAAAACATAAGGTAATTGAATTGTAATCATATTTCCAATGTATAAAACTTCCTAATTCACCCTTTGGAAAATCAAACAGACGGCTATTTAAAACTAGCCCTGTTGACCCTTTATCATTCAAGTTTAAGAACAGACATTGGACCTTTTTAATTCACCCTTTGGAAATCAAACAGACGGCTATTTGGGATTATTAAGTTGTTTTGATTTATATTGATTCATAAACTGTTTATTCTTGTTCAAATAAGCAAATCCCAAACACCCATAGCATGCAGCATCTCAAACTTGAATCAAAAACTAAAAATTGATCCTCAAACACTGAATGACGATTAGGAACCCTAAGCAATTGATATCAAATAAAAATTGATCCTCAAATACTGAATGAAGATTGTCACAAACTAAATCAAACCCAAAGCAATAAAGAAACCGATGATCCTCAAATAAAGAACAGGCGGGCTAAAAATTGATATCAAACAGGACATGATACAAACTAAAAAGTAATAACTTAACATCCATGTAAAAAACGCGATTATGAACCCTAAATCACCTGTGTATGCGATCAGAATGATGTTGATAGTGGCGATTACAAACTCCAAATCAGATGCAATACTGAATGACGATTAGGAACCCTAAAAAATCAGGCTTTTCTCCTCATCAGCCTTCGAATCCTTGTTCCCATGCTGCTGTCACTCGTATTTGGGAGCCCTAAATACGCTCAGCTAGATGTCGACGATTGCGAGCCCTAGACAATTCATGCGCCTCAGCTACTAGCATTTTCGAATTGTAGCTCCCCTTCTCCGATGAAATATATGTCTTCGAAGAAGTTTTAAACTCCTAAATGGATGATTCGTGCTGCTGTGCTAATCGATTTCATAAGATGCTTTGGAGATTTGTACCCAGTTCTTGTAAAATTCGATGGTATAAGAAAGAGAAATGGAATTGATTTTGAAAGAGAGAGAGAGAAAGCTATCTAACATAATTTACAGACAGTAATTGACAAGAATACCCTTTTCTAATTAAAAACCAATATAATATATTTTTTTAATGTGTAAATAATATTAGCCATTAGATCAAAAGTTAGATTCAATAAGATGGAGTTAATGGGTTGTAAAAATATTTAAGGGTTATCAAAAATTCCATTCCCTATATATATATATAAAGGATTGTGATCTAATCATAACCCTCATTTATGGCAATAACCCATTAACTCTACTTACCCAATCAAAATTGAACACATGTATTTACATTATTAAACCTTATAAGTTCAAAATAATAATTAGCTCATTGTACTAATATGTCATTTAATTAGGCTTGCTAGACAATAATTACCCCTAATTATCTCTCTACTTTGTACTTTACCTCACCAGACGTCTAATTCAAACCACTTCTTCTTGTTTTTTTCCTTTCTTTCATGGGTGGTGGTGAAGCAGTTCATGGGATTGAAAGTGACGAAGAGATGGTCTCTGGTATAGGAGATATTTCTAGAATGAATGAAGCAAGTATTACAGCAATGGAGGCTAGGTCGACGTCTCAGGAGGGTTTTCAGTTGCATGTTTTTAACGATTTGGGTGAAGTTTCGGTCCCCGAAGGTGTTCCTGTGTTAGAAGACACTGTTAATGAAGCTATGGATTCAACATTGGGAGCCGACAAGCAGATTGGGGAACCTTTATATGACGATACATTTGACCTGCTTGTTGGTAACTCTCCTTTGAAATATCTTGGAACAGACATGAAAGGTATGTTTAAATGTATTGATATTGTTTTTTGATCATCCAAAAATTTCCTTTATTGCTAGGTTCTTGTCGACTTTGAGTTGTTTTTGATATTACACCATTGTAATATGTTGATGATCAAGTGTTTACTGTATCTAAGTACGTTTTTGATTTTACTTTCTGGATATTACACCATTGTAATTTTTTATTTTACGACATTTACTTTTTTTTTTATCTTACACTATTGTAATTTTTTTATGAGCAAGTTTTTACTGTAAGTTATATTTACTATTTTTTATTTTTATTAATCCATTGTTTTATTCATCCTACACCAGGTTTAATTCCGTATGTATTTTACACCATTGTTTATTTATATCCAGGTTCTCATTCTAGTCTTGTTTATCAAACTCCTAACGGAACATGCTACTGGTGTCTGGATGTTAAAATAGAACATAAACCCCAAGTTGGGATGGTTTATAGCACATGGGATAAAGTTGTTAGCATGTACGAAGCATATGGCGAGCTATTAGGTTTTGGTGTTCGGTCTGCTGCATATAAAAAATGGAAGGGAGAAATCACACATAGGGTTTTGTGTTGCAATTGGTCTGGCAAACCTAAGGAAAAGAAACTTAGTTCACTTGATGCTATATCATATGTTTCAGCTCGTTAGAGGTTTCAAAGTTACTGATTGTATGGCTTTGATTTGATTGAAGGCAGTTAAAGGATCTTCTAGTTTTTTACTGTATGAGTTTGCTGAGAACCATAACCATGATCTTGTTTCATCTGATAATATGGATCTTACTCATAAGAGGAAACATTTGAACTTCGATGACATTAACTTTGTGCACACTATGAGTCTGCATCGAGTTGGTCCAACTGTTGCTCATAGATTTAATACTTCTTTGAAGGGAGGTCATCATAACATGCGGGGGATTAGGAATGTTTATAGGAATATAAGCTGTGACATTAGGTTGTTTATCGGGGACCGTGATGTTCAATTATTTCTTCTAAGATTAAACGAGCGTTTTGTTAACCTACCTAACTTTGAATATGAAGTTTTATATGATGGTCGTGAGCTGAAAGCTATTTTCTAGGCTAATGATGTGTCGAGAACAAGCTACCAGACTTTTGGTGATGTTCTTGCGTTTGATGCCACTTATTCTCCCAACAAGTAAGTTATATGTGAGTTATATAACAAATTAGTTATATGTTTTAACTGCTTTTTCATTTTATAGTTACAATATGATTTCCGTTCCTTTCACTGGAGTTGATCACCATAAGAAATGCGTTATTTTGGTGTTGGTTTGATACACAACGAAGCAGTTGAATCTTATGTATGGTTGCTTCGAGCCTTTACTAAAATTCATTTCCGGCATCCTCTACTTGTTTTAACAGATCAAGAACCTACCATGCGGTTTGCAGTATCTAATATTTTCAAAAAAGTGGCTCATCGTCTTTGTATGTGGCATATAATGAGGAAACTACCATCCAAGGTATGCCAGTATATATTTAGTTGTCTTTTAATTTTGGTTACAAGTACACTTATTTTTTATATGTGTGATATTGTGTGGTTGGAATAAGTAGATTTATTTTTTGGGCTAGGTCTCGGCTGATTTATACAAGAATTCAAACATTAGGTCTTCTATTCACAAACTTGTCTGGAATGATTACTTATCTTCTTCCAGTTTTGAGGAAAAATGGGTTGAACTGATACATCGTTTTAACTTGCAAGATAATGTATGGTTAAGTGATACGTTTGGCATTAGGAATCTTTGGGTACCAGCATAGTTTCGGGAGATCCCTATGTGTTGTCTTATGAAAACGATATCCCGTTGTGAGAGTTCGAATGCCTCATTTAAAGTAAACTCTAGCTTCTCAAATACACTAGTTCATTTTCTTATGTGTTTTGACTCTGCAATCGACCAACAACGTTACAATCAGAGAATTTTAGAATTTAACACCAACACTAGTTCCTTGAAATATCAAACCGAGTTGGCGATAGAGAAACATGCTGGTAAGCTTTACACTCAAAATATTTTTAAAGATGTACAAAAGGAGATTTATAAAAGTGTGATGGTGTGTTTCATAACAAATATGGATGTAGTGGATCATTCCAAGTTTTACACGGTTTCTCACATGAATCATAATTATGAATATGTGAATGAATTCAAGGTATTCATTATCATCCCTTAAAATTTTTATTTTGAATTATTTATTTCAACAGTGTAACAAGAAAGTTTAAATTTATTCTTTATTTTTTTCTAGGTGGCAGTGCATATGCATGATAACTCATTTGAATGTTCCTGTATGGGTTTTACTCATATTGGTCTACTATGTCGTCACATATTTTGTGTTTTTAGTATCCTACAAATCAGAGAGATTCAAGATAGATATGTTTCCAAACGATGGCGAAGAGAGGTTCTCCCAGCCATGTTTACAGCATTTCAAACCGTCTCTCTGTTGACACGAGTGAATTAGCTGCCTTAAGGAATGAAGTAATAGATTGTGTAAATGTATGTGTTGATCGATTATGTACTCGTGTAGATGATTTGTCTTGTTTTGCTCAAAAGATGAAGGAAATCAAGAAGGAAGTCTTAAGTGACCACCCTGTTTTGTCTGCTGGGAAGAGGCGAGTTGCTGCTATTGAAGACCTGGTTGGTCATTGTGAGGCCCCAAAACCGGGCACCTCACAGAGGTTGGTTTTCATCATAACACATAGCTCTTAAACTAAAAACTTTCATAATCATGCAGCGGAAATGTAAACATAGTTTGATAAACAAAAATCAATAAAGTGTCTGTATCAAAAACATATCGGATTGCCAAAACCAATGGATCGTCTGACTTGATGCCCGAGCTCCATGCCTTCTCTTATCGTACCTTCAACCTGACATACATGCTAAATCAAGTCAGCTTACGCTGGTGAGTTGTAGTTTTCATAAAACAAAATTAAACATACTTAACATAAACATCATTTCATACACATAGTCCATAACCTTAGCACATAACATCCTTAACATCATCATCATACGTTCCACTGTCACCATACGAACAGTGGGCTTATGCCGGCACAAGGCTCCATACCCAGTTATAGTCGTGGTTGACTATCATACCCAGTTATAGTCGTGGTTGACTATCATACCCAGTTATAGTCGTGGTTGACTATCATACCCAGTTATAGTCGTGGTTGACTATCATACCCAGTTATAGTCGTGGTTGACTATCATACCCAGTTATCGTCGTGGTTGACTATCATACCCAGTTATAGTCGTGGTTGACTATCATACCTACTCAGCACAATTACTGGTACATCCCTCATACATATCCTATAACACTTATAGGAACATCGTTCATTCGTCATGCATGATATACTAGCATCATATCTTGTTTTATCATAATCATCATAACATTTCCTGCTAACATCATAACATCATTCATCGTAGTCATCATGGCATATTAGGCATGTCATACTAGCATCATTTCATCACACCGTCATAACATACTAGCATCACTTCGTCATATTATCATAACATACTGGCATCATTTCATCCTACCATCATAACATAATAGCATCATGCACAGGTCATCATATCATACTAGTATCATTATCATATCATAACATCATGGCATCATGTCTACATATCATACTTCCATCCTAGCAACCTAGGACCTTGTCATACTCCTATAACTATTCTCATAGTTATCATCATGAAGCATGTTATCATAAAGTCATCATCATATCATATGCTAGCATCATTATCATGTCATGTTATTCATCATCATAACTCATTTATCATGCATTCGTCATACTTAACATACTTTCTTGCATAAATCATGCTATCACATAAACATGCATACATAGTCAGGGCATATCATCATTCATCATCATCATATGCACATAACATCATAGACATAACAATAAGCATGTATGCCAGCCCAAAACATTAAACATAAAATAGGGCGTCTAGAACTCACCTGATAATGGCTCCTTGTCTTCTTAACCGAACTCCTTAGTTAAGACCTGGGAACCTACATCATTACATCATCTTATAACATTCCATCCTTAGACTTATTCTAAGTCCCCATCACTACTAGTTTCCCCTTCCTACTTCCAGTTCTCGAAACTTAGCTAAGTATTCGAAACACTTGAAGTTCATTAAGTTCCCAAGTACACGAAATCCCTGTATTCGAAACACTGGAGTACACGAAATACCCCACGTACACGAACGTTGGTGTACTCGAAACGTGTATTCGAAATCATTGTATTCGAAACTATTGTACTCGAAAAGAGGGGTTTCGAGTAATCCTTTTGTGCATCATTTTCGTGTACACATCTTTTAGTCATACAACATCTCAAAATTTTATCTAAGACCATGGGAAGCTAGTAATAGGTTCCTTAGGTTGTTCCCAACACACTGGAACCTCAAAGTTCCGAACTTTATGCATAAAGGTGTGAGCTTTATGCATAAGTTCACTTCTATCTAAAAATCCTAACTTTTGTATAAAAATCGTAACTTTTATACCTAAACCACTTACTTGTAGTTAGATGATCCCTCCTGCAGAATCTCGTGTGTATCCTCTTTCGTTTGATCGATCAAATGCTCGATTCTTTGGTGTTCTCGAAATCTGCTTCGTGTACTCGAGAGAATGTGCTTCCAGCCAAAGGTTAGCACGTTTCCCAAGGCACTACTATTTATAGGCAGTGTCTTGTACTCGAAATTTGGGGAATTTCGAGTACAGTGTACTCGAAATCCAATATCGAGTACACGAACTCGAGACCTTAACTGGTTTGTTTTTCGTCTATTTTCCTTCAATCTTATTATTTGTTACCCATATGTAAGTTCAAGTAACTTGTATTAGAAAATTTGGGATGTTACAGTCATTTGGATGAATCTGATAATGCTCTCATGCCTCCTCAAGGAATTAGAAACAAGGGTTGCGGTACCAATCGTCGGTTAATTGGTCCTGGTGAGATGGCAGTTGAGAAGGCCAAGAAAACCCCAAGTTTGTGCCGTTCTTGTAATAAGATATCTTACCATGACTCTCGCAACTGTAAAGCGAAGGACAACGCCACACCATGTTCCGTTTAGTAGTATCTAATCTTTATGTGGATAATATTAATATTAGACTACGTATTTTGGTGCATCAGGTGGTTCCTTATATATAATGTTTTTGATGACAGGTGGGTTTTGTTTAGAATATGGTGTTTGGTTATGTAGCATCAACTTTTTGCATTTTACAATCGTGTTTGTTTAAAATATGGTGTTTGGTTATGGCAGGTGGTTTTTGTTTAAAATATAGTGTTTGCTTATATCTATTTGTTTGTTTTTATATTACAATCAAAGTCTTGTAGGTCTTTTGAATAAATATACATTCCAGGTCATTTGGACCATACTGTTTTCACTACAGTGTTGTAAACAAAAATTACAATGGCGTAAACATTTTTTTCCGTTTTTCTTTTATTGTGTTTTTTTAAACAGTTATTTATATTCTTTATTTTTGCATTTATCATTAATTACAATGGTGTAAACACTATTGTAACTTTAATATTTTTCTTAACCGGAATATATATGAATATAAAAGTAAGTACAACATTATATATACAATATTCTTGTGTTTTTTAGTACGGTCATTTTAGACACATTTTAAAATTTATTGATTCACAATTTTTGTAAATTATTATATAACAAAATGTTATTGTAAACGGTTATTTTAGTAGTTTTATAAACAATCATGTAAACATTTAAATTACATTGTAGTTTTTGTAACTTTTTTACAACCATAATGTAGTTTTCTAATATAAAAATTTAGAAAACTTTAATATTTTTTTAAATGGAAAAAACAAATACAAAAACCCACCTTCAATAATGTAATTTTTGGTTTAAAAATAAATTAAATTGTGTAATATTTTTAACCTAAAATATCACAAAAAAAGTATTCATACAATATTTGTAAATACATTTTAATGCTTAAAAATAAATACTATAACATTTTGTTAATAAAAAAGTGTTGATACATTAACCCTAAATGCTTCCTTAAATATAATTTATTGAGTTTTAAAATGTAGAAGCATAAATATAATAACCGCTTTAACTTTTATAGAATAATAATGTAATTTTCTACTGTAATAATACACAAAAATTGAATATGCCAATTGTAGGCACATTTTAAAATATAACAGTTAATACAAAATTATATTTAAAAATACTAAAAATAGGCAAGGCTGAAACATTTTTATTTTTATTTTTACATTATAATACTAAAAAAATATTTTACACAAAACTTTTATATTTTTTTAAACTAGAATTAATAAATATAAAAAATTGTACACGGTATTGTAAAATTATATTTTAAAATCCTAAAAATTGACAAGGCTGAAACATTTGTATATATATTTTTTTACATTACAATGGTGTAGGCGGTTTTACATTACATTGTAGTTTTATTTTTATTTTTTTTACTTCAACAATGTAATTTACAAATATAAAAATTTACGAAACTTTAATATTTTTTAAACTATAATTAATAAATATTAAAAATTGTATACAATATTGTAAAATTATATTTTAAAATACTAAAAATTGACAAGGCTGAAACATTTTTGTTTTTTTTTTTCACAATATCTTCAACATTGTAACATTTTTAATTTATAATACTTTAACAAATTTTAACAAAAAAATTTAATACTTTCTTAAAAAGAATATACATTTATATAAAAGCAAGCACAACATTATGTCTACAATGATGTAAACGTAGACTTCTTACATTACATTGTAGTTTTTTTTTTTACTTTTTACAACAACAATATAATTTACAAACACAAAAATTCACAAAACTTTAATACTTTTCTAAACTAGAATTAATAAATATAAAATTAAACACTTAATATAAAATTATATTTAAAAATACTAAAAATAGACAAGGCTGAAATATTTTTAGTTTTTTTTACATTACAATGGTGTAGCCATTGTAAAAAAATTATTTTATACAAAACTTCTATATTTTAAACTAGAATTAATAAATATAAAAATTTGTACACAGTATTGGCAGGGCTGAAATATTTGTATATATCTTTTTTTTACATTACAATGGTGTAGGAAGGTTTTACATTACATTGTAGTTTTATTTTTTTTTTTACTTCAACAATGTAATTAACAAATATAAAAATTAACAAAACTTTAATATTTTTTTAAACTAGAATTAATAAATATAAAAAATACAATGTATACAGTACTGTAAAATTATATTTTAAAATACTAAAAATTGACAAGGCTGAAACATTTTTATTTTTTTTCACAATATCTTCAACATTGTAACATTTTTAATTTATAATACTTTAACAAATTTTAACAAAAAAATTTAATATTTTCTTAAAAAGAATATATATTTATATAAAAGTAAGTACAACATTATATCTACAATGATGTAAACGTGTATATTAGATTGTGGTTTTTGTAACTTTTTAAGAAAATGACTATAATTTTGTCCTAGGTCAAGATAGTGACTTTTAATGTCATCGAAGACTAATAAAGAGAGTATCCAAAACTACATAGCATGCTAAGTTTTTTAAATATTCTACAAACATACCAATAACATACTGCTACAGTCCAACACTTTCAGCCAAATGTTAACCATGTCAGACACATGCACTATCAATTACATTCATCCTTAGTTTATTAATGTTTGAAAGTATGATTCTGCTCGCATACTTTTTCCTTAGAGCTTCTATCTGCTTTCTTTGTTCCTCGTGACTTGTTGAAAACCCACAATTAAATGACGTATGACAGTTGCTCCAGACCATTTCCATGTGCCGCATCGCAAAGACACCACAATCTGTTATATTACCTATTATTGCCCATTTAAGGCCCAGCCTTACAATTGTAGCCTTCTTCAATTCTTTTGTCATGGGATGCTTCCACTTGCCAAGGTAATCTACTATAGTATGTTTATGTGATAATAACAAACATTTAATAATAAAAAATAGTTTATGTTTTAACATGTAAAGTTACAATATGTAAGAGTTTAGATATGCTAACTTACCACTTTGTAAGGAGTATCTTTCTTGTAGTATTCATTGTGGTCTCTCATGGAAACAACTGTTTCATCAGGGTCCATGTTGTCTATCAGGTAAAAACCAGGGTTCTTTAAGTCCAAAACAATAATGTAGAAATGATTCATTTCAATGAGTGGGAAGATTATCACTTCAAATTGCTTCAAGTTTTTTAACTTCTCTACCCTTCCGATGGCTTGGTAAATACATTTCTCAAATGCAGCTAGCCGAATTGAGGGATCAACTCTTTTTTATTTCAACATCCATTCTTTCTATAGTTTGCACAATAATGTAATATTATTTCAAAAAATTTATATAGTAAAAGTCTGAATCTTGCAATATAAACTTACAAAGACAAAAGGTCCACAAAACAGCCTCTTTGCTTATTCATTGCATGTCATTCTTTCTTCATTGTTTAATACCGCTGCCCAACAATCAATAACATCAGCGGCGATTTGTGTTCCTACACTTAAAGTCTTTAGCATTCTTGACTCTGCTAGCAATCCATCCTCAGTTTCAAATATATATGGCCTATAAAATTAGATCAAAATCCTTTACGATGCAATAAAACAAATTTAAAGATGATTAAACTAATTTATATTATTTTGGTATATAACCCTGTTTTTTTACCATTACAAACAATACTATTAAGAAAATGTAAACAATCATTATTGTTTTATTAACTACAGACTAATGTTAGCTTACGTTGACTTGCTTCCTTTGCTAGTGTTTCGTATATATAAGGTCATTCTTCCTGTTTTCACCAAAATTAGCTCTTTTCTGTTTTAATTAGAAAGTTCATTATATAACTTTCCTTTAAATATTTAATAAAACAAGAACTTACATAATTTCCTCTTTAAACAGGTACTGCCAAACAACCTTTTCTTCTTTGGTGTAAACCAGGGAGATGCAAACATCATCTTCATCTAAAAAAGTTACTTTCTTCATCATTTGTTTCCTGGTTGCGGTACCTAGCAACAAAATATAATTGAATGCATGAGAAGTGTATATTTCCAAACTTGTGCCATGTTTTGTTTCTTACATAAAATGTCAACTTACATGGTGTTTTATCCAAAATTGGTGGATTCATCTCATTTGTCAACTCTAGATCCACTTGTAGTGGGTTAGCTTCAAAGGTTCTTGCACCGCTCGACTCTATGTCAACTTAAAAGTGATGTAACATTAAAACATTTTTCTATTATAGAATTCAACAAATCAATTAACTTAGTCGTGTCACTGTAACTTCAACCATTAACAAAGTCAAGTTTACTTTGTTTTCATAAATTATTATAATGGTGTAAGTATATATTTTTGGTTATCCTAATCATAAATTTTGTATTACAATAATGTAAGTATAAATTTGTTATAGTTAACAAAGGAAAGTTTTCTTTGGTTTTAACCATTCTTAGAATTATTTAAGCATAACTTTTTTATCACACCCAAGCATAAATTAGTTATTACAATGATGTAACTATATTTTTGTTATCATTAACAAAGGCAATTTTGCTTTGTTTTTAACCATTATTACAATGATGTAAGTATAATTTAGTTTTTAATAACAAATGCAAGTTTCCTTTAGTTTGGACCATAATTACAATGATGCAAGTTTACTTTAGTTTGGTGTAACACAACTATTTCTTTTCTAAATTAATACGACTAATTATATACCTGGAATAGCATCTGCTTTTGTTTCTGCCCATTCTTGAGTTAAACCTAAGTTGTAGGATGACATATCATGTGGCTTGACACCATGTTCTTCTTCTGTTGCATTTTTTGACACATTGTATTTTATAATTACACACAATCCAACATTTTTGAGATAAAATATAGTACACTATTTTATATACATATGCATCAAACTAACATTTAGCATTGGAATTGGTGGCCTCTTTTTGTTCAACAAGTACTTCAATTGTTTCATCACCTATAATTTGATATCTTTTTAATATTGGTTTTTGAATTTCATATAATTTACACTAATGTAAATGCAATTTATCTATACTAATGCAAGTAGACATATAATTAAAATGATATAACGGACAATATTAGACTTTGTAGGTAATTTTAACCCAGCCTACTCTAAACACTATTCAACATCTTCATCTTGTATAAAATATGTATATATATATATATAAGGAAACTAACCTTTAAGATCAAATGTTTTGGCTGTGACATCCATAGCTTCACCTTGCATCAAAATGAAACAATGATTTCTAGGTCAACATTAGCTCATTCTTTTATAAACGAGTACGACTAATTATGTACCTGGAATAGCATCTTCTTTTGTTTCTGCCCATTCTTGAGTTAAACCTAAATTGTAAGATGGCATATCATGTTGTTTGATTCCATGTTCTGCTTCTATTGCAATTTTTACACATGGTAATTTATAATTACACTCAAAACACCATTTTTTAGATAAAATATAACACACTATTTTATATACATATGCAACAAACTAACCTTTACGATTGAAAATGGTGCCTCTTTTTGGTCAAGAAGTACTTCAACTGTTTCATCACCTATAATTTGACACGTTTTTAATATGGATTTTTGGATTTCTTATCACTTATACTAACGTAAATGACAGTTTATCTATACAAATGTAAGTAGACATATACTTAAAATAATATAATGGACAATATTAAATTTGGTTGGTAATTTTATCCCAGCCTACTCTAAACACCATTCAACATCTTCATCTTGTATCAAATATTAATATACATATAAAAGGAAACTAACCTTTAAGAGAAATGGCATCAATTCTAACATCGTCTTCAATGCCTTCACCTTTTATACAATAGCAAACATTAGTTCAATATTTCTCATTATTACTTCTCTTTGTATAATACTTCTATATCACCAATAACATACCTGAAATAGTGTCTGCATTTTTTATTTCTTCCCATTCTTGAGTTAGACCTAAACTGTATGATGGCATTTCATTTGGCTTTAACCCAAATTCTGCTTCAATTTTTTGTACCTGTAACAATGCATATGATAAGAAATTATTTCTACATAAAATTTTACAGTTGTTATGGTTGATAATATACGACTTACATAATACTCATATTAATTACAGACTTACAATTAGCCTTATAATACTCATATTAATTACAGAATTACAAACATGTAGATTACATATTTAGGATAAAAACAAAAATAATTAGCCTTACAATACTCATATTAATCACAGATTTACAATGATATGGATTACGAATTTAGTAATATTTTACAGACTTACAATGATGTAGCTTACGAATAACAGTTATTTTTAAACTATTAAAACTAACCTTTATAATAACCCTTCATCTCCACATTATGACCTATAAACATTCTCAATTACTTGGTCAAACAATCATTTAGAACACACTTATATACGAAATACTTCCAAAAGGTGCAATGTATTAAGAAAAGATAATTCGTTACCTGCACCTTCTACGTGGTCATCATCTACTTCATTCTCAGACTCACTTTGTACTATTACCTATCTTCTTTTATTAATTTCCAAACATATCTCCATCACCCTATCATCCCAATCAGAATTATTTTTTTTACCTTTCCCTGTAAACACCCTTTTTTTGTCATGTTTTAATTCCTTCTCTTCCACATGATCTGTTAAACCCGGCTTACTATTATAAATTTCTTCATAACTTGAACAGATGACTTCTAATATTGCATCCTCTTTCTTTTTCTTATACAAAAACTGAATTCTCTTTTCTATATCCCTTTTCTCTTCAAAACTGTTGCTAAGCATTCTCTGTATCCCTTTAAGTTTCTCCTGTGATAAAGGAAACAAAAGTATTTATAAACGTTTACAACCAACACTAAAACTATTTTCTCATACCTCAAAACCTATGTCATCAAAGGTAACCTTCAATCCTGCTGTAACACCCTAACCGATGGCAGAAACGTCGGGATGCCACGAGGGATGTGTAGATTGTTCATAAGCTCGTGGGCATCTAATTAAATCATCACATAACAATTAATCAACCAAATTAATTACATCAAAAATCATGTTCAGCATGAATTAGTTACATCAAATACATAAAAGATTTAGCTATCTAACTAAATTCTAGTCTTCAGAATTTCAGTTATTTAGCTAAGTCCAGGATCCTACGTGATGATGCCCCAAAAGAATGTAGAGCTACCCTGCCCTACTTACTTATCTTCATTCCCTGAAACATGTAAAAATAAAGTGTCAACTACGAAGTAGTTGGTGAGTAATCATAAGTTTTATATTAAAAAATCATGTTTTCAAAATGATTATAAAAGTTTAAAGTTTCTTGAGAAAATCCACAAGAGCACCTGCGATATAATCCAACGCAACATCCAAACACATCACAAACATGCAATCACATATATCAAATAATCATAGATAATCAATAACATAAACATTCAACCAATCTCAATCATCAATATTCTCAAATAGTATAAGTGACTATACATGAAATCAATGTGATTAACCGGAGTTAAAAAACAATGATTCATGGAGTGGTGACAACCCACGTGACCATACATGTAATCGTTACGGATGACTGAAGTCAACAGTAACGACTCATGGAGTTGTGATAATCCAAGTGGCAATACATGCAATCATTGTGGATTACCAAAGTCAACAACAACGATTCATGGAATAGAGATAATCCGTGATAATCCATAAATAATGCAATTCTCATAATATGAATATCATAATGATAAACAGGTGTCATCCTTGTTTTATCAAAATAATATTTAAATTGATATACATGTTTCACCTCCGAGTTTAAAAAAAAATAGTTTAAAAGGGAGGTTATGAGAACTCACCTGAATGGTTTGGTTTCAGTGTTTCAAAAGAATGCGCGCTCACGTAAGAGAATCGAGATACTTCAATAACATGTATTTATTGTGTGTTTTATATTCATAAGTATTAGCGTTTCATTTTAGTTGAGTGTTCACATATGCTTACTTTAAATTCATAAGTGTTCCTCTAACTTAGGTTATTTTACCTAAGTTAAAATGAGACGCTATATTTTTTAATAAAATACTCATTTTTAAATGTAACTTTAACTTGCCCATTTAAATTATTTAATAATGATAACTAGTTGTGTTATCTTATGTGTGTTCCCATAGGTTTGTATACTAATAAAAGGAATACCTTTATTTATACCCACCTCCATACATACATGCATGGTTACTTAACTCCACCACCATTATCTAATTTGTAAAATCCCCTTTAAGTTTAATGAAATCATTTTTAGGTTATTCAAAAAAAAACATTTCACATTATATATAAACCTCATAATTTTGCTTATGTAGTAGACCCGGGGACAAATCTTTCACTCACTGAGAATTTGTGTTTTTTGAAGAGCAGAGAAAGCGTGTATATAAGCAAAAGATAGTGAGTATTATTGCCCATGCATGCATGTTTATATATGTGACTATAAGTGCTCTTGATCCATTATTTATCCTAAACTTTAGTTTGAGTGACACTTAAGTTTTATTCTAAATACATTCCAGCGAACCTAACCGAGTTCCATCTTAGGTTCGGTCCTAGAAAGGGGTAAGGTTCGCGGCACCTATCCTCTGGTTCGTGGCCCATGGTTCGTCCACAAGAGAGGAAAGGTTCGGCCATAAGGGAGGAAGGGGTTGTAGACTAAAGGTTCGGCCAGACCTAAATGGTTCGCTGCCATGCAGCAGGTTCGCCCAGCTCACCGACGGTTCGTGAGACTAGGGTTCGGTTGCTCCTATGCATGCCTGAACAAGGAAGGTTCGTGGCTCACGGATGACCAAGGGTTCCTGGGGGTAATGACTGCAGAAGGTTCGGCCCTGGCTCAACTCTTGAAGGTTCGCCGTCCTGCAATGGGGTTCGGCTAGGTTAAATGAGCATGGGTTCGGCTGAGGCTAAGGCAAAGGTTCGTTCCCTCTCTGCCCTTTAGTACCATGCAGGTTCGCTGATCAGTAAATAGGTTCGGCTGGTCTCCTTCCCCCACGAACCTGCAGGTCGTTGCTGTTCAACTCCATCCACAATCACCCTAACTAGTTGTAGGTCCATCCATGATCTCCTTCAAGCTCATATGGGTTCGTTTTAGTGTGTTCAAGGTATAAGATTTGTTTAAACACTATGGATGTGTACCGGTTATGTTTAGATACGAACAAAAAGAAAAATCCAGGGTTTACCTTAAAATATCGACCCAACGCCAAGTCTCTTCGTATCCTCTCGTTCCCCTCGATCACTCGAACGCGTAGGCGCCAAGATCTCGTGATTTCGTCAAGAATTGAAGGAGATAAGCTAGAGAGAAGGTAGAGAGAGAAAGGGGTGGCAGATTGGGGTGTTTTAGAAAGAGAAAGGCTTTTTGAAAGTGAGCAAGATGGTGGAGCATTCCACTTATTATGCCCATTCCTTTCCCGTGTGCCCGGTCTTATCTTTATCGCGATAGAATTAATACGGTGCTCGTAAACTTGTTTTAAAAATATAATTTGCTTCATAATTGCATTATGTTTAGTAGGATGATTTTTAATGAATGCCATTTCATAAAAGAAATGATTTCGTTTCATCTTTGTTGAATTAATTATTTAATTAAAATAATTCTTTTGTTTCCGTTTTAGGTTCTAATTCCTAATAAACGTTTTCAGATTTATCTTTCTTATTTTATTATCGTTAAATATTATTTCGTTATCTCATCGAAACGCGTTACTCACGTACGTATTCGTAAAGATCGTCACCTTTCCGAATCCAACGCTCGTATCGTACTTCGATTCGATTTACGATTTATGGAATACCGTTTCAGAATTATAATACCTAATAATTATATTCATGTGAATCGTCACACACGCGAATACATTATCAAGTTAATACTTCTGAAATAATATTCTCATTTAATTAATAATCGTAACCTCACAATCGCGTAAATTATCTTTAATGAAACTTCCATTATTTTATTAACTTTAATATTATCAATCCCAATCCAAAACCCCTAAACCATATCACTGACACATCCGTGATAGACCGAAATATGCATATGTATAGGGCATATGTAAGGGTCAGTCGCAACCGCCCCAGCCACCGTCCCACCGCTATTTCGATAAACCATGACCATGTGTCCTTGACTATGTTTAGCAACCAACCATTAACAACTCCCAATTTTTTTCCATTCCGAATCAGTAATCATTTCCGTGAATTCAACTGCGATAAACTCTCTGGTTCTGTTTAGTTGTGTTTCAACTAAACTTCCCATGGTTTATGCATAATATAATATATTCTCAGTATGTATACCAATATCAGTAATTACATCCAATAATTCATTATCATTAATAATTATCATATCAGGTCGTAAAAGTACAGTCGTACATGTACGGACAACCTGAAATACAGTGATGTTACACCTGCTATGTTTTCTTGATTCTTGGTTGACCACTCTAACTTTGCCATCTTCATAATCTCACCATCTCCAAAACCACCATTAGCTACTTCTACGTGCTCACGCCCCTTAAGCCTATCCAAATCCCAGAATTTAATCGGAGGTACACGCACATCCACATTCATTTCATTAATCTTCACACTGCCCACATACATAAGCTATGAAATATAGTATGTTAGTGTTTGTATATTTGAATGTATATATTGACGATTACATTTATGTAAAGTACATTATTGTATTAAAATTTAGTACAAAATAATGATTACATACCGTTAGCATTGTCAGGCCACCTTTGAATGGTGAGGTTGCCTTTCTTTTCCATCCCCTTTTACAATTTTTCAACCTACCGATAATGTATTTACACCAATCTATTTTGCCCACATCAGTGTCATCACTAAAATAATCCAACACATCTAGTTTACATTTACCATGTGCATAACACTCTACCATTGTTGAAATAAACAACATCAGGAAATCTATTTGGAAATTGAATGAAACATCATCATAATTTTTAATAATCCGGCTTACAATATCAGAAGGTGTAATGTAATCCTTGTCATAATTTTTTCTCCATTCAGTGACACCTGGTGTCCATACCTTTTTTGCGTCTCTAGATAGCAGATCAACACCATCTTTTGGAACACCAAGCAAGTTATGCAACGAATCTTCGCCATCCTTAATGTTTCCACATGGAACTCTAATTTCGATGTTCACTTTATTAAACATATCAACCACATAAAAGCCCATTCTTTGAGGCACCCCCTCTACCTGTAATTATAGCAGCCCACCAAAACCCATATGTTTTACCACTTGTTTTTGTTTACTACTTAGTTCTATAATTGCATTGAAGAGTTGTTTTGGAGAGTATCTATTAAATATTATAGGATATTTCCCTACTACAACCTGATTTTCAACAACTATACCATCAGTCACCTTCTTTTTCCCCTTTAATTTACCTGTAAAATTACAAATCTGTAAAACTATTTTTTTCTACATGATACCTATAACAAAATATATGTTTTTTTACACGCCTGTTTTTTGTTTCTTTTCTTTTGTTCCATTATGTGTCTCATCCAACTAAGTATCTACACCGCACAATAAACAATGGAATAGTTTTCTGATCGATAATTTTACATATTGTTTTAGTTTTTTTATTATAATATAAAACTGTTTTCATGTTGAACATAAAAATTACACTATTGTATTAAATATAATTATCATATATATATATATATATATATATATAAGAATATACATTTCTCCCTAAAATTTAACAACCTTATTACAAGAAGGTAAGTTTACACTACTGTAACTTTTTATACAAGAACAATGTAATTCTATAATATAATAATTAAAAAGAGCTTTGAATTTCAAATAACTAGTATCAAATCAATTACCGTAATTTTAATTTTAAAATATTAAACTTTCTCCAATAGGTTTGTCTTAGAATGTAATTACAGTATTTTATAAATACCTATTAAAAGATTTTTTTTTAAATTAATGTTGTAGTATTTGTAGGTTAACATTGTTACAATGTTGAATTTATTTTTAAATCTTACAAATGGATATACAATTTGGGACATCTTAACAGAAATGTAAAATAAGAATTACATAAAAGTAGTCACATAATCTATAATATCCAACTTAATTTTGAGATAAACTAATAAAATTGAAAACCTACTAAATAAAATCATCCTCAAACACATGTGTGTTATATATACATCAATTTATAGATAAATTGTAATATAAAAGCAATAGGATACATGTATTCTTGCATGTTTTTTTTCGTTTTCTCTTAAACTTTACCAATGGTGGTGCTGCAAATTTAATACAATATTGTTGTTTAAAAGAATATATAAGAATGTAAAGTATTTTTTTAGTGATAAAAAATGAATTATCTTACAACTGTTCTCTTCTTCAATTTCTTCTTCAGTAAATACATTAACAGGATTTTCAGGAGTATTTTTGAACCTGCTAAGTGATTTAATTGCAATTCTTGGGCTCTTACGTTCTAAATACAAGAGAATATCCAAAAATTTCAAGTAATATCTTTATCATTCAACCTTATGATCTACCTTAAAAATCTATCTACATATGGAAGCAAATAGGTTACCTACATCCGTCTTCATTGACTCCAACTTGTAATTACCAAATATTAACAACCTGTTTAGTTTCATTGCCCATGTTAAATACAAATCAATACGTGTGGGTACATAAAATTAGGCAAAGAAAGCTATCTTTGGTTCTGATAATTTCGAATTTTAAATATTTAGCCTCTATATTATTGGTCATGAGTGTAACTTGTTGTTAGATACTGTTATAGATAGAAGGAGTGTCATTTGATGAGAACAAGATATAAAAAATATAGATTAACAATACTAAGCATATATCAAGTTTACATCGTTGCATTTGTTTACTTAAAACTTACAGTTAGATACTGTTATAGATATAAAGAGAGACATTTAATGATCACAAGATATAGAAAATATACATTGACAATACTAAACACATATCAAGTTTAAATTAAAACTTACATTAATGTAGTATTTGGTCAATGTTGTCAAAGCAGAAATTTGATGAAAATTTACATCATTGCATTTGTCTACTTAATAAATGGTAAATATGGACCTTTTATGAGAACATTTAGCAAATCAGCATTTGTCAATGTTAACCATATAAATTAAACATCAATGTTAACCAATATATTATAAATATTAAGCATATATCAACTGTACATCAAACTTTACATTAGTGTAATGCTTTTGGTCAATTTTATCAAGGAACAAATTGGAGGAAAATTTACATGATAATACATGGCCTAGAAATGGACGTACAACCCCTCAACAAATCATTTTTTTCAATTACAAGCATATGGGTCAATCCACCTTTCATATTATACCTAGTACACCAATGCAGCTTGACCAAAACAAAATTTTTATACACAAACAACGTGGTTATTTACAATGTGCTTAATTTCTGGTACTTCTTTTTCAGATACATCATATACCAGAAGCCTATAGTTGATTAAACTAAATAAAATCATATTTTGTGATTCATTTAAAGTAAATGTGCTTAATTTTGAACAAAATTTTGTCATTTTACAGAACCCAGTTGACAAAATCAAAGTTCAATAAACCGAAATTTCGAAAAGAAGACAAATGAAACTCAAATTGAACTAGAAACGACATTTTCCCCCAAAAATTGGGTTTAATCAAAATTCTCGTAACCTAATTAGTAAAAAAGAACACAAAAAACACAAACTTGCACAAAGAAATTGAACGGCAAACCTGCATGTGTCGACCTTTCCCCAAAAATATGCCGATCGATTCAAAGCTCCCTTTTCAGACGGCGAAGCTTTCGATTGCGGTGGATTCAACTTTCGACGTCTTCCTTTCGAGGCGTATTGCCCGTCGACTAATTTAAGCCCTCCTTACGTCGCCTGTTAATCTAAGTTCTTGAAAAAAGAAAATGGTGGAACGAAAATGGTGGTTCTGTCGGTTTGAAAAGTTCTGAACAACAGATGTGATATGCTCTGCGAAATTGCAGATTAAAGATAAAGAGCAAATTACGCATATACCCTTTTCTACTTATCTTTCAAATAAAGTAAATTATAATATTATAGTTAAAAATCAACCATTGGATCGGCATCTTCTAAATTGATCATCAAATATGGTAAGGTTAATGAGTTATTGATGAATCTTAGGGTTAGTAATAGATCACTTCCCGATATATATATATATATATATATATAGGGGAAGATTCCATTGTTAACCCTTCCTTATAGCGTTAACCGCTTAACCCTAGCGTTTTTTGCCGGAATCCTAAATTTTTTTTTTCATGGTTTTTATTATGTAAAAATAGGGGGGGTTTCTTTTTTATGTTTTTACTAATTCATCACCGTTTAGAAGTTATTGTAAGTGTAAGTTACTTACATTTACTTACATTTCCGTATATGATGCAGTAAATGTAAGTAAGTGTAAGTAACTTACACTTACAATAACTTCTAAACGGTGATGAATTGGCAAAAACACAAAAAAGAAACCCCCCTATTTTTACATAATAAAAACCATGAAAAAAAAAATTTAGGATTCGGGCAAAAAACGCTAGGGTTAAGCGGTTAACGCTATAAGGGAGGGTTAACATTTGATCCTCTCCCTATATATATATATATATATATATAGGGTGGGGTTAATGCAAGTGAGCCCTACATTAATAAAAAAAACATACACATTTAGATTTACTTTAATATGGTCCCAAAGTAATAAGATATAGTTACTTGGTTAACGCAATAAACATGGGCTAACATTTAATCATCTCCCTTATATATATATATATATATATATATATATATATGTATGTATAACTTATAAAATAGTGCAATTTTAGTGTTTGATTAATGATTATGGTAAGAATATTTATACAGGAAGTGAGATAAGAGAGAATATGAGACATTTAGAGATTCTTTATAATTAAATTGATTGTTATGAAAAAGTTAACTTATGCATCCTAACCTATACGAGTATATCATTACTTTTATAGAACAATATACACACGCATTAATTTAATCATATCTATACTATATAATAAAAGAATAACAAGTTTGCCACATGTCACTCCCATATTCATTTGTTATTAATTTTTGACACTTGTCATTGTCACATTCATCTTTCATTCAATTTTATTTTGCTAACTATCTCTCCTATTTAATGTTAATGATTTTAAATAATTAAATTATATAATGAAATGTAAAAAACATAAATCTTTTTATTTTAGTAATTTATTATATATAACTTAATAATCATAATTAAGTTCCAATTATGTCTTATTTTAAAATAAAAATTATAATTTTTAAATCATAATAATTTCAATAACGGTTGATATGATATCCAACATATAAATTTCATAAAACTACTGGTTTGAAATATCTATACTATATAATAAAAGAAAAACAAATTTGTTTTACTCTCATAAAATTTTCATTAAACTTTTTAGTTGTTTTTTTACTGCTTAAGGTATTTATTAATACGTAACATAATCATTTTATATCAAAATATTATTTTTATGATATCTAAATTATCAGTTTTAACTATTTAATATTTTAAATTTAATTCGTGTAATACACGGGGTAATAATCTAGTTTCTAAATATATACCTCAACTTATTTTAAGTTGGATTTGAATTCTAAGATAAAAGATACAATCAAACTCGTATCTTTTATATGAAAGTCCCAAGCAAATCTCAACCATAGATCAATTATAATCAATGGTAACCCCTTTTTTAAATGGTCAACAAATATCACAACGGAAAATCCAATACGAAAGGCAGTGGCGGATCCAGGAAATTTTTTCAGTGGGTTCACCATTTTCTGACGTTTTAATTAAATGGAACCGGACATAAAAATTTTCGGGTCGGGTTGATGGTTTGGGTCTTGTAATGTTCTTCACGTAATAACAGTGCGATATATTAAGTCAATGATTAAAATTAAAAAACGTCGTCATTAGAGAGTTCGAAGTTACAGAGTGCATTTTTGTTTAAGATTTCTGAGTTTCACATCAAGCGGGCGTCAAGGGGGTCACGCACCCTTGCGGGGTCCAAGGTGGCGGTCCTACGGGCCATTCAGCAGGCATAGGTCAAGAGGGCAGCGTCTGTTGTAGGGTTCGGGGCTGTTGGACTAATCTTGTATATATCAAATAGTTAAGGGTTATAGTTAGAAAGTTTTTAGAGTGTTTTAAGGTTTGGATTAAGATTGTTTTTAGTAGATTTTTTAGGGATAAAGTTGACTTTGTGTTTTGTTTTTAGTTTAAATAGGGTTTAGGTTATTGGTTTTTTCCTTGTACCAGTTTTTATTTAATAAAGATCTTTGCTTTTTAGTTCATAAAAGTTCTTATCATCGTGGGTCTGGGCTGTTTTGTTCTGAGTGAAATCATCGACCACAGGGGCTGGGATTTTTCAATTAAAGGGCTGGTATCCTCAGGGGCAACGTCCCGAAACCTAAACGAAATTTGCTAAGTTTGTATGACAAAAATTAACTTGATTTGGTGGTTTAACCACTAAAAACTAACATTTTGCTTGCTAAGTTTATATGACCAGAAAGTGATTTTAACACGATTATATAGAAATCTAATCATTGATTATTGAGATTTCTGTAAAAAATATCACTTGCCTCAATCAAGTTGATAAATTGATGTGAAAATTATATTAAGAATTCACTCTTAAAAATTTTATTGGGTTCACCTCAGAATTCACCCCTAAAATATCAATGGGTTCACCCTATTTTTTAACTCTTTCGAAAAAAATTTTGCCTACTAACGAGTCGAACCGCGGTGGGTTCCTGTGAACCCACTTCTTATGCTTGCATCCGCCACTGAGTCGAAAGGTCTCCTACACCATGTGAACACAGGCAATGCTAATGACGTGACACATTCATCATTATAGAAAAAGCCCTCCATTCTAATGCTCACTATGATAAGACTCTGACTTAGCATTTGCGATGCACGAATCTAATGTATATGTGTGTGTGGGCCCTCAAATAGACATATGTAAAATTATACTAATTTTAATGTTATTTTATTTATTTTGTGAAAATAACATTAAAAAGCGTTGGGATGGGTAACTTTAAATGATAACTTTGAGCCAGAGACTCATTCGAATCTAACCTCCTTGAGAGTGAGAATATAGTATGCAAGTTTGTTTATTTGTAAGTTTGTTTACATTGATAATAATACATCAACTGAGACATGATCCCATGACCTTCATATTGAAACCCATAAGAATGTATCGTCCCAAATCAGTTAATACAGAGCTTATTGGTCAATGTAAACTACTGTAACCTATTAATTCTCTACGTTTAATTTTCTACGTTTTATCTAATTCAATATTTTAGCATTCTGTACAATATCCTAGATTTGTGGTCTGGTTTTCACATGTTTTAAGTGGAACCGTAACAGAACCGTTAACAACGGTTTTTGAACAATGAAAACCAAAACTGAACCGTTGAAAATAAAAACCGAATCAAACCGAGCTGTTATCAACGGTTTAGGATTTTGATCCCTTTATATATAAAATAGAATCAAACTAAACCAATATAGTTCAACACAGATTATTTGCACCAAGTCCATTTTTTTTAAATCTCGAATAAATCAAGAACTCAATATGTGCATACACACATACATAAACATCTATATATGCATATGTGTGTATATATCAATATATTTATGTGTATATACGTCTTTCTATATTTATATATATGCGTGCACACTCATATACAGTCCGGTCCGGTTATTTATGAAAACCATAAACCAAACCATTTATTACGGTTTTAAATTTTTAAAACCGACCGACCGACCGAATGTTTAAAAAACAACTGTGAAACCAAACCAATTAGCGGTTTCGCGGTTTGGAACCGAACTGTAAAGACCCCTTGTTACATGTTTTTCATAGACTTTTAAAGAAATAAATTTATTAAATCTTAATTATGTTGTAAGCAAGTCATACTATGACGACCAACTAAATATCAGTTTTATATGAGAAAATCGTTACATGATTTTTATTTTTTTCTTGGTTTCTCATCTCAATCCACTTTATGAAGAACACCCTAGCAGATACCATTCAATATTCATATTTTAACCGTTATCTCGTATTTAAGGCTCTGAGTTATATGTCCGCACTTACATAGAAAGAACTTTACAACTAAGTAAACCTATGATTAAATTGGTCTCTCCCAAATTCAATTCAAAAGCTTCTCATAGGAAAGTTTGAAAGTAACCACTTTATTAGAAGACAGTAATTTCATATGCTTGTTTTATGATCATTGGCCGTGATATTAATTGGCAGATACACTTTCCTCTTTTATCACTAAATCAATAAATTAATAAAAAAAGATTTATAGTCTAATGATCTTTGGGTGTCTAGACAGTCTTGCCCTTCTCGATTATGTTGAAAGTTGGAGTCACAACCAGGGGTGATCAAAAAATAGAAATCCAAAAAACTCAGAATTCCGATCAGGCAGGGCCGTTGTCCCTCCTGTAGTTTAGCCAATAGTGTCGTTATATTTTTCGAGCATTACATTAAAATATTTGTAGAACCCAATTTCATCTCTGCTATAAAAATTTGAAGTCCTGACTTTAAAAAAATTAACATGTAGTATATTTGTGTCATCTTAATTTTTTTCGTTAACTGTGTTAATTTTTTGGTTAACGGTTCTAATTTATTAATTTGTTTGATTAATATTCAATACAAAATCTATATGAGCCTGTAAGGTGTAAAATGAAAATACTTTAAAAATCAACTTCTTAATAAGATATGAGATGATCATTCAGCAAATAACTTGTGATTTACATTAAAAAATAACTTGTTTATAACTTTTACGCTGAATCCATAATATATAAATTCAAAAATCTTAAAAGTCATTATGCTATGTTTTAATTCTTTTTTCAAATACTCACATTACTCATGTATCATGTTGTTAAAAATATATCTATATTTTAAAAAATTGTATGAATAAACGCTTGAATTAATATTAATAAATTAGATACTTAATCTTTTTATTGTTTGACCTAACCCAAATCGTCTATCCTAACATTTATCTCGAGGCACAACGATAGGAAAAAAATTTGTGAGTCCTGTAAATTTTCGGCCTCTTTATACTTCTTCAAGCTCTGCTATTGTATCCGAAACCGAATAACCGATTTAAAACTATGTTATTTTTTATTTTTTAACGATATTTGTCTATTTTGGTAGTTATTTTTTTTTAAATCTATTAATTATCTATGTGGTTAATTTTGTTGTCTGACTAATTGATTTTATTTTATCCATCAAAAGTGGCCACCATCTTTGGTCTTTGATGAGATACACATCATTGACGCTCATTTTGGTCAAGGTAAACTTTTATTTATTCATGCATGATATCATGACTTTTTATTAAAAGCAAGTATCGAGGAAATGAGAAAGATTCAGAATTTGGTTTTGTTGTCCAATATATAAAATTTACTGTCTACGTGTTTCATTGCTCAGCCACATAAATATTTTTAGTCCTCATCTCGGTATGATTTTCAATCAATATAAACAAATTAACAATATCAAGAAGCTCTCAGATGTGGAGATGTTAACGCATTTGGAATTAATAGAAAATATTTAGAGTTATATTTTTATGTTTTTAGACATGTTTTTAGTGAACTCATAATTTTTTTATTGTATGTGACCACTTTTCTCCGCAACTCTTATGTGATCACTTTTCTCTATTACTTTTATTTATACTAACTCAAAGTTATAATTCTTAGTTTTACTTGGATCCATGATTTTTTTTCTATGTGACCATATTTCTCTGTTGTTAATTCTACTAACTTAATGTTATAATTCTTAGATCGTGTTCGAGACGTCAGGTTGGGTTAGGTCGGATTATGGGTTAATTCCATTATTAAATGCGAAACATGATTCTTCATAAACATTATTTATTCTCCAAGTGTAATTTCTAAGCAACTATTTCATCATTTTATCAAATTCAATATTTTAACCTTGTTTGTATAATATCCAACTATTTTCTATATGCATTCTTACATCTTTTTCAATGACTTTTAGAGAAAGAAAAATATAAATACTAATTATTTTATTTGAAAGTCATACTTTAATGACCAACTACACTTCAATTTTCTAGTTAAAAAAACTTAATTAGCATGACCGTGGCACACCAAGTCTTATATGTTTAACATATTAGAAACGACGTGATTAATGTAGATATAAAACATGAAAACAACTTGTTTGACACTTGGTTTAATGATTTAAGCATGACAATCAATGTTTTCATAAACGGACCGGACGTCTAACCGAACGCCTTACTGGTTACCGGTCTGACCGGATTCAAGAACCAGATAACATAATAAATATATAAAAGATTCCAAAAAAATTATATAATTATAAACACATTTAAACAAAAACAATTAATGTTCAAACACACATAATCATGTTAAAAAAAATACAAGGTTTGATATTAATGTTTAATTCTTTGGATTTTAGTTAAAAAAATAATAATAAAAAAAACTTGAAATCCGGTCCGACCGGTGAACCGATTCCCGGTCCGACCGGTGAAACGGCTGGTTCCCTTGAGGGCGGTTCGCATTGTCGCACCCCGGCCTTCCTGAGGGTGCTACGGGGCTGTTAGGATCGCAGTCTCCAGCAATACAGTTTTGTAAAATCAGAGTTGCGGAAGTAAATGTAATAGTTGTCAATACAACGTTGAAAACATAAATTGCGGAAGCAGTGTTAAAACAGTTTTCAAAATAATACAGAATAATAGTTTGTGGAAGCGATTAAGGTTGTTTAGCGATACAAAACGTAACAAAATGATATTAAATGTTCAACGTTTTCAATGGCCTAAGACACTATAGCTGATGCATGTGACTCCATCCTAGCATTTTATCCTTGTGTGCGTGCCTTAGTTACCTGAGAAAACATGCAAGTAAAAAGGGTCAACACAAAGGTTGGTGAGAGCGCATGTTTTTCATAAGTAGTAAACATCAAAATGTTTAAAGTGAATGTTCCAGGATTACATATCATTACAATGCAGTATCGATTGATAGCTAGTCAATACAGTTATAATATATGTGGGTTCGCACCGAAGCTAACTGTGTGCCTCCTGCCATGTCCATCACAAGACAATGGCAAAGTGTATTGGTCAATATTTCACCCATTCCGACCTCCAGTCGCGTTGGCCTCCCTGGCGCGATGGGTGGGGCTTTTCAGACCAAAATAGTATTGTCCAAGATTACCAAGCTAGGCGCTAGGCACTACTAACGGTCCGAGGTGTGTTTGCGAGGACTTTGAGTTTGTGATGTGTGCCACACATATACATATAGTGATAAAGCATGTCCATACGTAATCAAAATAAGTTGTTGTATCAAAAACAGTTTATCATACAATATGTTCTCCCCCAAAGGTAGAAAAGATATAAAGGGGCCGTGAACTCACCTGATAGAGCAGTTCCGGTTTAAGTGTGTTCGCAACTTGCGAATGCTAGCAACCTGCTAGTGAGTACCTATAATCATATAGGTCATGAGTATGTGTTCTGTGGTGTATTGTATCCCATACAATCCAAGTGTCGGTGTGCTCAACCGAGTGTGTGTGTGTGTGTTGACTTGTGTTGACTCGACAAATCGTTGGTGACATGTTTGTCGTGTTTAGTTTGTTTATGTGTCATAAATGTGAGTAAGACATCAACATGCATCCTATGACTCTAATCGTAATGCTTTCACATAAGTCATGTTTCGAAAATCATAACGTTTCTATTTCAGGAAAGTTTCTATATTTAGAAATTTTCTATTTATGGAAAGTATAGTTATAAAATCCCATTTCATAAAATTAATACTTCTAGTATGTTTATAAAAACACGTTTAAATACTTAAAACATATCATTTGCGCATAAATCACCATTTATGGCGTTTGCCCCAAATAAAGTTTCTTAAAATAGTAAGTATTCGTTTAAAGGTTCGTTTTCACAAATCAAAATTTCCAATATGCTTAGAAATCATTTTTAAACATATTTCAATAATCACAAATCATCAAAACATGTTCAAGCATCAAAAACCCCCTTTGATTTACAAAAGTTTCCATATATAGTAAGTTTCTACAAAATCATATTTTTCACCAAATCAAATACCCAAATGTGTTTCTAAACACCTCAATATGCATTTGACAACATCTAGACATATCTAACATGTATAGATCATCACCAATCTACAACATGCAACATAAAAGTTTCCTTTTATGGCAAGCTCTACAAAATCATCAAAATAACCTATCAAAACTCAATCCCAACAATCCTATACTCTAAAATCAGTAGATCTACATCAAAATAACACAAGAACACCAAAAAATTCGTGCACAATAGCCACATGGAGTTGCATGTGTGTTTTTACACAATACACGTACGATCTAACCATAGATAAGCCATAGAAACTACTTTAGCAGCTAGGATTCGAGCTAGAATGACTTCTGATGGCTTAGATGTGGCTGATGATGAGCTCCTTGCTTGTGGATAGCTTCCAAGACTTCTCCTTGAAACTCCAATGGTCCAAGATACTCCAAGATGGCTTCAATAGTGATTCTAGAGGTTTCGAGTGTTGGTTTCAATGAGGTTTGGTCGAATTTGGGTGAAAAGGCTCGATGAAGAGCAAGAGAAACCGAACAAATGAATTGGGGTCCCTTTTTATAAAGTTTGGTCATCTAGGACCCGTCGCGTACTGCCAAGGCCGATCATGCATGGCCTCGGTGTACCGCGATGAGTATAATATTCAGTTTTCTTCCTGAAACACGTTGCGTACCGCCAAGACCCTTGTGCATGGTCTTGGCGTCCCGCCAAGGAATTCGAAGTTCAAAACTCCCGCTTCTTGCTTCACGTACCGCCGGGAATTTCGCCGTGGGTTCTTAGCGTACCGCGAAGGCTATATTTCTTAGTTTTTCGATTCCGTTGATTTGATTTCGTTCGTGTTTGATTCGTAACGTCTATCCTAAACGTCTAATGCATGTTTAACATATAATCACATAGTAACACATAAGTTTGTTTGATTATTGTTTGTTCACCAACGTTCGTGAGACTCGTGTGTGTTTTGATAATTCCTCGAATTATCTTTAATCGTTTATGTTCATCATTATGAACAGTTTGCATCATTGATTAAACAAAATCAACATGTAATGCACAATCCAATAATTTCCCGAATTACTGTTTGTGTTTGCCACGTTTGGTTTCCAAAACCAATGTGCAATGTACGATTCGATAGTTTCCTCGAACTGTCGTTTTGTAGTTGTTTGTGTTTGACTCGTCTAATTAAACATAATTAAATGAAATGCAACAAGTATGAATGTGAGATGAAAAGTTGTAAGAGTTGCAATTTACCTGAACTTGCCGGGTGTCACATCATCCCCTTGTTGAAAGAAATTCCGTCCCGAAATTTGGTTGTTGTTGGTAGTGTTTGAGAACGAAAATTTTATGCTTGTCACATCATCCCCTTGTTGAAAGGAAATTTCGTCCCGAAATTTATTCGTTGTTGTCGGCGTTCGACGTTGTCTGTTTGAAGAGGTGAGGATACTTACGCATCATCTGATCTTCACGTTCCTATGTGAATTCAGGTCCGTGTTTCAAGTTCCATCAGACTCTGACAATCGGAATCCGACTTTGCTTAAGTTCTTTGACATCACAGTCCATGATCTCTACCGGCTCTTCCACGAACCGTAGTTCTTCATCCACCTGGATCTCATCCAATGGAATCACAAGTGTCTTATCGGACAAACACTTCTTCAGATTCGAGACCTAAAACACATTGTGAACTCCATCAAGTTCAGCTGGTAGGTTGAGTTGGTATGCCACTGTACCAATCCTCTTCAGGATTTCAAATGGTCCAATATAACATGGGTTCAGTTTGCCTCGTTTTCCAAAACGAATAACGCGTTTCCATGGCGAAACTTTCAGAAGGACCTTGTCTCCTACCTGAAATTTCAAAGGCTTTCAGTGTTTTTCGGCATAGCTCTTTTGACGATCGCGAGCTGCTGCCATACGGTTTCTGATTTGCAGAATCTTTTCATTTGTTTTGTGTACAAGTTCAGGGCCAGTGAGCTAACCGTCGCCCACTTCCGCCCAGCAGATGGGTGATCGGCATTTCCTACCATAGAGGGCCTTAAAAGGCGCTGCCTTGATGCTCGTGTGGTAGCTGTTGTTATAAGAAAACTCTACCAATGGTAGGTGAGTTTCCCAGCTGTTGCTGAAGTCTACTACGTACGCACGTAGCATGTCTTCGAGAGTTTGTATATTGCGTTCGCTCTGGCCATCAGTTTGTGGGTGGTATGCTGTACTCATATCCAACTGCCTGCCAAGCGACTTTTGCAACGATCTCCAGAAGTTCGAAGTAAATCCAGCGTCTCGATCAGAGATGATGGAGATTGGCACTCCATGTCACGAGACTACATTCTTGACATAGATTCTGGCTAGCTTTTCCATCTTGTCATTTTCCTTGATCTCAAAGAAATGTGCTGACTTGGTCAGTCAGTCCACAATTACCCAGATAGTGCCACATCCACTAGGAGTACGGAATCATTTGGCAGTGAAGTCCATGGAGATTTGTTCCCACTTCCACATGGGGATCTCTGGTTGTGTGAGTAATCCAGATGGTTTCTGGTACTCAACCTTGACTTTGGCGCAAGTCAAGCATTTGCTCACGTATGTGGCAATATCGGCTTAAATGCTTGGCCACCAATAAAGGATTTTCAGATCATGATACATCCTCTCAGATCCAGGGTGAATGGAATATCGAGACTTATGAGACTCGTCCATCACAAGGTCTCTAAGCTCCCGTGAAGTGGAACCCAGACGCGTTCCATCAAATAGTGTAGGCCGTCAGCTTTGACTTCTAGTTGTTTCTCCATTCCCCTTAATGATTCGGCCACTTGGTTTTCTTCTTTCAGTGCCTCAACTTGGGCACTGCATATCTGCTCAGGGAGACTGGGAGGAATGGTGAGTTGTAGAGCTCGTACCCTCATGGGTTTCGAGGTATTCTTCCGGCTTAAGGCATCGGCCACTACATTGGCCTTCCCTGGGTGATACTTGATAGCACACTCGTAGTCGTTAAGGAGTTCGAGCCAGCGACGTTGTCGCATGTTCAGTTCCTTCTGCTCGAATATATGTTAGAGACTCTCGTGATCAGTGTATATCGTACACTTTGTACCATACAGGCAGTGTCTCCAGATCTTGAGTGCAAAAACCACGGCTCCAAGTTGCAAGTCATGTGTGGTGTAATTCTTCTCATTGACTTTCAGTTCTCGAGAAGCATATGCGATCACCTTTTCTTGCTGCATCAGCACACAACCGAGTCCTTGTATTGAGGCATCGCAGTACACTACAAAATCGTCCGTTCCATCAGGAAATGATAAGATAGGTGCACTACAGAGCTTCTGCTTGAGAAGTTGCAATACAGCTTCCTGCTTGTCAGTCCAGAGATATTTCTTATCTTTGTGGGTGAGAGCTGTGAGTGGTTGGGCTATCTTGGAAAATTCTTCAATAAATCGTCGATAATAGTCTGCCAAGCCTAGGAATTGTCGCACCTCAGTTGGAGTCTTTGGTGCTTCCCAGTTCTTGATGGCCTTTATCTTGGATTTATCCATGTGTATTCCTTGTTCGTTAACAACATGTCCCAAAAACTGGACTTCCAGAATCCAGAAGTCGCACTTTGAGAGTCTAGCGTAAAGCTTCTCCTGCCGTAAGAGTTCGAGAGCCAAACGTAGATGCTCTTTGTGTTCTTCCTAAGTTTTTGAGTAAATGAGAATATCATCAATGAAAACAATGATGAAACTTGTCAAGGTATGGTTTGCACACTCCATTCATAAGGTCCATGAATACCGCAGGTGCATTAGTCAGCCCGAATGGCATGACCAAAAACTCGTAATGGCCATACCGAGTACGAAAAGCTGTCTTGTGGATGTCTTCCTCTTAGATTCTCAACTGGTGGTACCCATATCACAGATCGATGTTGGAGTAGTAACTCGATCCTTGCAGTTTATTGAACAAATCGTCAATGCGAGGTAAGGGGTAATCGTTCTTGATTGTCACTTTGTTTAACTCACGATAGTCGATGCACATTCGAAACGTGCCATCCTTCTTCTTCACGAACAGTATCGGAGCTCCCCACGGTGAGAAGCTTGTTCTAATGAAACCCTTGTCGAAAAGTTCTTGCAACTTGTTGGACAGTTCCTGCATCTCCAAAGGTGCAAGTTGATAGGGTGCTCGTGCGATAGGTGTTGCTCCCGGTGCGAGATCTATGCGGAACTCCACTTGTCGAGGTGGTGAGAGTCCTGGTAGATCCTCGGAGAATACGTCAGGATAGTCGCATATAACGGGGATGTCTTCTATTTTCTTCTCTTCTTCAGTCTTGTCAGTGATAAGCGCCAGTATGGTTGTGTATCCCTTCGTAGGCATTTGTGAGCTTTCATGCATGAGATGATGTTCAGAGGATTTTCGCTCCTTTCTCCATTAATGTTTAAGTTTTCTCCACTAGGGAGGGGTATACGTACAACCTTGTCCTGACAAACTATTTCAGCTTGGTTTTCAAACAACCAATCCATGCCTACTAAGACATCAAAATTGTCTAGTGTGATTGGCATAAGGTCAATATTAAACTTATCGTTTGCTAGCTCTAAAGTGCATTCCTTCAAAATGTGCTTAGTTACAATCAGTTTACCATCAGCTAGCTTTACAGTATATTCAACCTCTAAGGGTGTTGGGGTTATGGCAAGTATCTCACTAAAATCCTTAGATATAAAACTTTTCTCAACTCTAGTATCAAACAATACAGAAGCGTAATGATCATTTAGGAGATACGTACCTGTTGCAAGGTTGGGATCCCTCCTGGCCTCTTTAGCCCCAATCACGAAGGCTCGTCCCTTAGGACCATTGTTCTTCCCGTTGTTGTTGTTGTTTTTGTTCTTCTGATGTGGGCAATCCTTCTTGAAGTGCCTTGGTCTTCCACATTCAAAGCAGCTCTTTGGTGCTTCGAGTTGTTGTTTTTGTGGCTGTGGAGTGTTTGCTAGTATCTCGCCTTTGCAATCTTTAGCAAGGTGTTCTCATTTGCCACACCATTGGCATTGGATAGAGCCACATTGTCCCAAGGCATGGTGTAAGTCTCATTTGTTGCACTTGGGGTGTTTTCCTGCATAGGCTCCTGAGTTCTGAGTGGTTAGGATGGGTGGTGTGTAAGCTTGGGGTGATCCAAACGTACGTTGTTGTGGTGGTGGTTGAAGAGTGGAAGGTTTGCTCAGGGTGTTATCTCATTTGCATTTATTATCAGTGGGTTTGGCTACTGCACCGCGGGGTGGTAAGAGTCCTTGTGCCATAGCTGAGTCAGTGAACTTGTGGGCTAATCGCACCGCCTGTTGCAGGGTAATGGGGTCAGCAAAAAGTACCATTCCCTGGATTTGAGGGGGCAGTCCCTCGAAGCATTTCTCGATGTGCTTATAGGCCAGTGCTACCATCTTCGGGCACAGGTGTGTCAGTTCATATGATCGAGCAGTGTATGCCTTGATCTCGGAACCAACCATCTTATGGTTCCAGAATTCCATCTCCAACTTCTGCACTTCTCCGCGAGGACAGTCTTCGCGGTCCATCATCCGTTTGAACTCCTCCCAAGGTAAGGCATTGGCTGCATCGAGCCCTAGATTCTGGACATTGGCATTCCACCAAGTGAGGGCAGCTCCCTCAAGAGTTCCAACAACGAACTTGACCTGGTCTTCGTTCCTGCAGTTGCTCATGGTAAAGGCCGATTCCGCCTTTTCCATCCAGCGTAACAGTCCGACGACACCCTCGGTACCGTTAAATGAATGAGGTTTGCAATCCAGAAACATTTTGAATGTGCAGAGAGGTGGATTAGGATTTGCTACTAAGATATGGAAAGAAAAAAAGTTGGATTCAAAATCCAATAAACGCGTTGTATTGGAAACGAGTGATTATTGTGCAAAGTGAATTCGAAAATGAGATTCGTCACCTTGGTTCAGTTGGTTTTGATTGCGGGTAGCATCCCGTGCCGCAAGTGCCTCCTCAACTCGTTCGTTGATGAGTGCGTTGAGTTCAGCTGGGGTCAAACTGATGTTCCCATGTCCTCCTGCATTTCATCGCCCTTTGTGTCTTCCAGCCATGATTTTCATAGAGAGAATAAGCGTTAGAGTGTTTCCAAGAATTAAGATTATGTATGCGGTTGGTACGTAAAGGAAACATGTATAAATTTGCATAGATAAGATTTTTTTTTCAATAACAGATAATAGTCTTTGCTATGCACTAAAATTTTACCCGGGATATTTCAGGATCAGGGATATATATATAGGGATATTTGGGGATATTTAACTAACTAACCAATATCTCCGTTTATTCCTAATCTGGTTTGCGAGATTTCAGGAAGTGACAGGTTGGTATATGACTCAGCAAAAATCACGGAATGGGACTTCAACTGACTTATCTTGGAACGCGGCAACAAGGAGAGATTCACGCCATTATTTTGAACAAGTCTCCCATGAACCAGAATAGGAGCGTTACTTCTCCTTTGGAGTAGAAATTGGGAATAACCATGGGTACGAAGTTGGTAGACAAAAGAGATTTCATGGACCCCAATCCTCGGACCACATTTTTGGTTCAACCTATGGAGAGTGACAAGTAAACGTCAACCCATTGGCATCAGTTGAGGATAACAGAGACAGATGATGCGAAAAAACTCATAAATCAGAGGAGGGAAAAGGAAAGGATAATCCTATGGAAAAGGGGTACTCTAGAAAACAAACCCTAGAGGAGGAGATACACACATTTTGTTCGGTATATGGCAGGATGTTTGGTCGAAAAATTCGTCGGATTTAGATGAAGAATTGGAATTCGACATTTTATCAAACTAAAAAAGAAGAAGAACAGAGGATAATGAGCAGGGACTTACCGGAGAAGACGATCAAGAGATATTTGTGATTTAAAAGGAATATACGTGATCATTTATATGCAGAAAAACTGACACCTACAGTAACCGCTATCCTGATCATAACCATCCATTTAATCTTTAAACCGTTCAATTTAAAATTTGAAATTCGAATTTTTAACAACTCTAAAACATTACCTGTAAAAATTGGGGGCAATTGTTTTCGCTTAAAATTTTTCCCGGGATATTTCAGGATCAGGGATATATAGGATATTTGGGGATATTTAACTAACTAACCATTATCTCTATTATTCCTAATCTTGCGCTGGTTTGCGGATTGATTTCAGGAAGTACGGTAGAGGTTGTGGTATATGACTCAGCAAAAATCACGGAATGAGACTTCAACTAACTTATCTTGGAACGTGGTGATCACCAAGGAGAGATCACCAATTGTTTTGAAACAAGTCTCCCACTTGGAATTGGAAAGCGCCAAGATATTTTCAACGGTCTTTGAACGTATTGATTGTTGTTTTAAGTAAATCGATTGTATTTATTACTTATCGAGGCAATATGATCAATAGAGGAGCACATTGTCAAACCACACTGATAATCACAGAAGCTCATTGTATTTTAGCATCGATCATATTGTGCTCTTTCGTTGTATTGTGATCACTTTATTGTTAATAAAACTAGGCAGATGACCATTGTCAACTCCTGAGGTTTTTATGCTGGCAATCCTAAGGGATTAAGGGTTTTTCCTCGTACAACTCTCGTGTGTAAGCCTGTTTATTTCATTTTTATATTCCAGAATATCCCTAGGATCCTGAGGGATATTTTATTGTAAACGCGTGCAATTGATATTTTTGATATTAAAACCACAGGCCCCCACTATTCAAATCAATTTGCTAAGAATTAAGCTTGTTAATTTTTACCCGAAACAGTCTTGATATATAATAAGTTATACTGGATACATTTCATTTAATACCAAAACATTAAAATTCCCAAAATACGCCCGCAGTATAGAGACACAGCCCGTCCCTACTAGGTCTATGCTAAGTTAATCGAAGGCATTATCGATAGTGGAATCAGAATCAGCATCCACTGCTGGTTCATCTGCCTCACTGTCAGACTCCGCTGGGTCGGGATAGGAATGACAGCCATGTTCTCTAACTCTTCGATTCTAGCTTCAGCGACGACAGCTCAGTCTTCAGCCGCCTGGAATAGTTGCAATCAACTGGGTCATATCCCAATCCATCTTGTTGACTACACTACAGAGTTCTGCATGTCGAGTGTTGTATATCTCAGTTCCTTTGCGAGACACTTGATTCGATATTCTGCCCAGGCCAGGTCCTGAGTCATTCTGGCAATAACATCCGACTCAAGAAATTGCCTCTTGGCTAGGGTGGGTTCTAATATGGGTGATGCACGTCGGGTGACTCCTCCACGGGGTCCTCGTCTGAGTCGTTATCGAGATATTCCTCAGGATCCTCGTCCGAATCCTCCACGGGATCATCTGGTACTAGGAGTTGCAGGTTAGGTGACTCTGCGGTCACTGTAGAGGTCATGCGTGGTAGTGCTAGAGCTATCGGCTCCTCCTCGTCATGTGCAAACACATGCGGTGATGATGGTGACGCCATATCTAGAATGCACGTAATAAGTGTATGTACGATCATGTATTCAAGTAGTAAATGTTCAGATATGCTAGTACTTTTACTACTAACACTATGTGTGTATGGATACTAATGGTAATAGACTAAGTTAACTAAATGCAAACCTAATTCGCAATAACCGAAGTCTCTGATACCAATCTGTCGTGCCCCGGCCTTCCCGAGGGCGCGACGGAGCTATCAGGATCACAGTCTCCGGTCATACAATTGCGAGACCTACATGTCCAGTTGCATAATACATCCAATTACTTGGACAAAACAGTTTATAAAATCAGAGTTGCGAAAAGTATATGTAATAGTTGTCAATACAACATTGGAAATCAAAGTTGCGGAAGCGATTAGAAGGTTGTTTAGCAATACAAAACATAACAAAATGATATTAAATGTTCAATGTTTTCAATAGCCTAAGACACTATAGCTGACGCATGGGACTCCATCCTAGCATCCCATCCTTGTGTGCGTGCCTTAGTTACCTGAGAAAACATGCGAGTAAAAAGGGTCAACACAAAGGTTGGTGAGAGTGCAGGTTTTTCATAAGCAGTAAACATAAAAAATTTTTCGGGTAAAATTAACAAGCTTAACTTTAGCAAAACCGAATTAGAAAGTGGGGTATTGTGTTAACAAGTAAATATATTGAGTATACTAAATATATGTTCAGGATATCCCCGAATATCCCTGGGGATATTTGAATATATCAAACAGAAAAATAGCAATACACACAAAATTTGTACGAGGAAAAACCCTTAATCCCTTAGGATTGCCGGCCATAAAAACCTCGGGAGGTGATAATTGTCACTCTGCCTAGTTTTATTAATAATCAAGCAAACAAATATAAACAAAGAGCGCCATTGATCGATGCTAGGCTGCCAAAATAGATGCTAGTGAGCTTTGTGTGTGTTTTCAGTAAGTCATGTCCTATATTGATCATCAGCCTCAGTATTTATACATAGAATCTAAAAAAGGACGTTTGACAACGTTCATAAGGTAGTTCCAAATATTCCGGCACTTTCAAATCGTGGACGACTCTTCAAATCACCCGCATAGATTTCTCTTGGATTCCTCGTTTAAGTTGAAGTAGT